>JAGXCT010036410.1:41366-65409 GCA_022495035.1 Philopotamus ludificatus | reverse complement strand
TACGACGACACCGCGGCTCCCTGGGGAGCCGCGGCTCACACTTTGGGAACCCCTGATTTAGATGATAAGAAGCAATATGTTATCTATCGCAACCTCGTAATTTAAAAAAAATCTCATTACTAGAATCCATTTAATTTTGAACCATTCTTCATATATGTTTCAATCTTTAAATGCTCCATTTTGACTAATAAACAAGAGGAAGATATCTTATTTCTTTCCCTTTAAATGATCTTGGTTATTTAGCCTTTCCAATCGTTAAATGTATATTTTTTTGAGATCCATAGAGTCAAATAGTAGAATTACATTGTGCATGGCATATTTTTTCTGATGACGAAGTGGGGGTATGGCTCTCATAACGGTTGGCTACAAAATCGCGCCAAAAGGCGTGAGCGGTTCAAAACGCTTGGCTACAAAATCACACTAAAAGGCGTGAACGGCTCATAAAGTGTTAATATCGACCGATTTAATGATTTGATAATTATTAGAGAGTTTCGTTATTTTTAGAGTGAATTATGAAATGGCTGAGATGTTTAGGCACCACTCTGGATATGAGTATCCCTGTTGAATACCGCTGCCATAGGGGATCCCTATCACAACACAGTCAGAGCCCTCTGGTCGCGTGAGGCCGCCTGGTTTTAAGGCTGTTAAATTCGGGCGCCCCTCGGATTTGCGACCCATAACATGTTGTTTACTTTGTGTTAGGTCAGCTTACCTGCCACTTTTATGCGGAGGACAGTTATATTTTTACGAGCGGTTTACGGGCACCGGTTTATTGCCACTGGAAGGGCGCTTATCCTGTGGCGACACATCGTTTTTGATCATTTCGGATATTTGGCCCGGGCGTGGTCACTCATTCACACTTTGATGGCGGTTAGCCGTTTTTGCAGCTACAGGATTACAGCAAAGCTTTGTTTTTCCATTCCGACGATAAATAATGATTTTTTTGCGAATGTATTTTACGAGAATATACGAATTGATTTTGTATTTATAAAGTGTTCTCGCGTTCTCCATTGTTTGCATATCTTTTATTGACACAAAAGACGAATGTTGATGTTTAGCCTGAATAACATATTACGCTACGGTTTTCTCATTTTCTTAAAAAAATAATACAATGCCGCAATAATAAGCGATGCGTTCGGCTTTGTGCGAATAGCGTCAGAGAGAGAGCAAACTGGTTTCATCTGCTGGGAAATAAAAATGCGTGTTTATGATAACAATTGGTATTTATATTGTTAATATAAACAAGCGTAAAATAGCAATCATTTTTAATGTTGTATATATTTATATTTTTTCCTCTGAACTTTTTCAGCATTGTTTTGTGGGTGTACTGTAGATTTTATTGACTGTCCTGTTGCAACCATTCGGCGCGAGTTTATTCGGCCGTTTTATTACATACGCGAAAAAGATAATGCGAATATTATAATATTTTATTGGCCGTGTGCGAGTGCATAAATTAAATATGGCACATTTTATATTGGCCTGCTCAGATCAGAGATAATGATATCACACTAAATAACTGAGCAATAATAAATTTTCATCAAATAAAATACTTAATTTCTTTCAAAAAATTAATTTAATACATTTAAATTTAGTTTTATACGCATATTTTTGTTAATATAATAATTTATGAAAAAACTTTAATATTTTGTGATATATTAATACTTACTTAATTGATAATGAATTTAAAAAATAGTCTAGGTGTATTAAATTCAATTAAAAATGTACGCACCATGTTTTCCCGAAAACCTACGCTAAAATGAATCGGTGGAACCAGTGGCGGATTTAGCACATGAGAGCCCCAGGCGCAATTCAATTTTGAGGCCCCCCTTAAAAATATTTTCACTACACTCTTTAATGTGCATTTTACGCGCAAATCTTTTTTAATCAATTTGCAATGTTTCGATACATAATTAATTTTACATCAAAACGAATAATTGTTTATTGCTTTTTTCTTTCTTCTTTTTTTTTAAAAAAAAGGGCTATAGAGCTGTATTTCGAAGGCATACTCGCCTAAATCCATAGATCATGGTATGCTTTCAGTACATATGGTACTAAATATGACAAAAACATGCCATAGCTGGCCTTATTCATTAGTCAATTTAATTATTTTTTTTAAGATTAAAAATATATAAGTAATAAAAAAAACGTTTTGAGTGCTGAATTTTGAGGCCCCACGAATTAAAGAGGCCCTAGGCGCGCGCCTTATGCGCTTAAGGGGAAATCCGCCACTGACCGTAACATGATTTTTCAGGATGTTTCTAATATAAGCCCTAACTAACTATCTTCCCTATAACTAATCTTTTTACCCGATTGTACAATAAAGGAAAATGATTATTTATTATTTTTATTGTTTAGCCTTTTTTATACGAATACAAAAAGTTTGGGACGTTTTTTACCAATTTATAAATAAGTTGTGCTTAGATTGGGATTTAAAGTAGGATTATTTATTTTGTTAAGGATCTGGAGAGCACATTTGGCAAAAAAAGGGGAGTCTGGTCTAATAAAACAGTAACGATGGTGTGTTTTAATTTTATATTTTTCTTGATTTTTAGGTTTTTGACTGAAGATAGATTGATTTTAGCAAGCGAAATTTTTTAATTCAATAATAGTAGTCGTAATAATATTAAAATTGAAGATATATTAAGCTTTTCGTTGTCTACAATGGTCTAAATATATATTTTTACAATAGACATTTATTTTGTTTAATTTTAACTAAATGAATAAGTTTAAATGTCCTAAATTTACTTCTAGATGTTATAATTTACCTAACATTTATATCGCAATATCTTCAATACACAAAACTGTTAAATATTTTTTACTCTACCGGTAGTTTTTATAACCTGTAAAACTTATGGTGCTGGTTTGTTTCTGTGCTAATATTATGAAAAGTTCAATGGTATAGCGCTAGGTGTCGGGCCAAAATATATTCCAATATCCATGAGAAATTATTTTATAAAATGAGCTAAATAATTTATACCATTAAATCATTTTTAAATATTAAAAATTTAACTGAATTATATTTTTTAGCTGAATTATCAGCAATTATTCTGCGTCCCAATCGATAGAGCCATAGATCACTAAATTAAAATAGCACGATGGCAGCGCCGTAAATCGAGTCAGTTCTCGTCCCATTCTCAGCCGTAAAATTAAAATACGCGTCTCCAGGAATAGGTTCATCCCATTAACCGGTCGGGCCATAAATTTTATGGGCAACCGGCTCGACAGTCTCGGGTGGGGCCGCGGGACAGGCGGAGACAAACGCTGTCCTACTAATGAATTGATGGCCATTTACATGTTGTGCCACCTATCCAGCAGGAAGAAATGTCCCGGGAACATTGCTGCGTTGTTCCGGAGACGGTGACGAATGGGAATGGCGCATATATTCATAATATTATTAGCAATTCGCCTTGTTTCACCTCCAATGACAAAGAACACACGGCGCCATAAACTCTTTAAAAAAAATATACACATAATTTTCCAGTTAACATCAAAGTGTTTGACTTTCAGTCCGCAATAAAATCTCACATTCATTTGAAATATGTGATCCGGTCTAGGACAGAATTGCACTAATCGCTCTTTCACCAAAGGGAGCTCATCATAATACTCGATGACACGTGCCGAGTCCCCGTGAAAAATGGTACACGTGTAGTACGTCGACGATAAATCTCGTCGCTGAGTTATCCCGTCATACGATTTAATCTGTGAGTGCCCAATAAATAATATGGGGGATGGCGTTTGAAATCCGATTCAGTTGCTGGCCAAAACTAAACCGTGTGGCCGATGACAAATACCCAGCCACATCGGAAATGTTTAACGACAACGATATGTCTAAACATTCGTGCTTAGTCATCAATTTGTGGTTAATTCGGTGCCGGTGTAAGTGAAATGGGCTGATGATGAGGGACACCGAGACCAGATATGCATCTGAGACTAAATAAAGAACACGTGCTGTGACCAAATACATTTTCATTCATCCATATTATCTTTAGAACTTTTTATATTATATCTTATAAAAATATTAAAAGTTTAGTTAAAACCTTATTTTATTACTTACGTTTTAAAAAACATTTTTTTCACGAATGATGTATATCATTTATTCAACGAGGACGCTGAAAAAAAAATATATGTCTCTCTATAGCTCCTTTCCGTTAACGATTAACATCTTAAAATTACCTTGCCGCGCCGATGGGGTATATTGGATACCCCAAGCTTTAAATTATTCTCGAATAACTCTTTTATTATTAATCCTATATGTTACAAACTTTTTGTATTTGTCTTAAATGACTACAGAATAAATATTATAAGTAATCATTGACCTTCATTGTCCGCAATGGCAAAAAAATATAAAAATATTCGCTTCTGTAGTAACGGGCGCGATGTTTTTTCTCGCTCGCAGCCGGTACGATGTGCCAAGTGTGAGTGAAACGTACTAGTTGACACGTGCAGCGAGAATTTGGCGGTCGCGTTAGTAGGAAAAGGAAAAATATCGACTAAATTATGATGAATAACTATTTTTATTCATATATGAATCGATATTGATGAAGATTTCATCAATATCTTTAATGCTTGGGTTCTATTTTCTATTATAAATAGACCCCGCCGTGATGGATCGGTTAATTATCAAAGTGTTTTACATAGATAGAGGGTACATTTTAGAGCTTAATTTAAACTTAACTAAAACTTCTTCTTTGATTATGTCTATATGTATTATAAAAAGTATTAAACTATGTTTGTGAGATCTTGAAATATATATTTATGTTTGCTAAAACATTTTAAATAAACGATATATTAATTTCTAGCTAAGGATTCTTTGTTAATAGTAATAATAAACCCAAAACTCACTATAGCAGTAGTTATTGGAAAAATATTTATCGAGTTATAAAATATATTAATTTAAAGACAAGTCTTATGTAATTAAACTGAATTTCACACTAATAACGATTATTTATCTTGACTCGTTTTCCTTGCGTTATTTTCTTTATTGTATTTTTTACTAAAAAACCATTACAAATGATTTCTAGATATATAATTTAATCATAATTTTACCTCTAATCTTTTGTCGATAAATGTTTTTACTCTTTTCGACTAACGTCTTATTTATAAAGCGTTTTTTGCTATAATATATGTTTACTAGAAAGTTTATAGTTTTATAATTAAATATTATATTATGTTTTAATTTTCAATTATATATTTTTGCTATGGACGAAATGAATCTATTGATTTTAGATAAAATATTATATAATAAAAGTCAAGAATATGTATAGTGATTTTTAATTGTGTGATTAAGTCAAGATTTTTTTGTGGTTTTTAATTGTAACATATTTATTTAGTGTTGCGTTCTAACAACTGACAATTTGTTTAAAGCTGAAATTGAAATACATATATTCTATTTAAGTAGATATTTATTTTAAATATTTATTCATTTAATGATAAATGTCTTATTAATGGTTTGATTAATAAAAATGATCCACGACATCTGGTCACACCATTTAAGATTTCTCAGAACATAAATGGATCGAGAAAAGACAACGGAAACATAGCTGGATTCACATGAAACAATAACCAAGACTAATTCTCATAACGTCGAGACAAAAAAGGAATACCATTGACTCATGCCTACTGACGCCTACTGCAGACGAAAAAAAAAAGTACCGAACAGATGAACAATGGCCTCTTAATTTATAATTTTATTTCGAATTGAGTTATGATTTTGTCATTTCATCAGATTCAAGGATCAGACCGGCTTTCAACGGAATCTCCGGAGAAGAATGATAGTTGAAGAACAATGGCTGGAATGCCGGAGAGTTTATTTTTGTTTGCTGGAAGAGCGACATTCACAGCAGTTGTCTCACAAATATATAACACACAGAAGAAGCTGTCTCGCGAGTACAATCGTTTAGTATGATGTTTAGGGTTATTGTCATGTGGACGGAAATACATTTTTGGAACAATTTCATCATAATTAATTGAAACGATTCTCGGAAGATCTGCTCGTGATGGTTCAAAGAAACGTCGCCTTTCGATCGATTAATTAAATAATGTTCTCTAGTGCTAATTTAATATTTAATCTGTGGTTTATATATTTTAATCTCATCCCATCGAAACGGAATTGCTTGCTGTTCCAAGACCAAAGTTCCAAAATAAATAAACCGTGGATTGTTTGGCTAGATCTTATTTTATCTCTTTCCCCCGGCTCGGCCACAGACACGCTTTAGTGGCAACATAAAAAATAATCGTAAATAAATCTAAGTGATTTATTACTAATTACATTCGAAGTTTTGCAATTAATTGCCGGCGGTCGTATTGTGGGAAGACGTTCCACAACACAATCAGAGCTATTAGAGACCATTCATCTGAACAATCGCTCGATGGGTATATTCAATTCCGGCAGCAAATTCAATTGTCGGCAATACACCTTTGAAATAAATAAATACAGGGCCATGGAAAACAAATTTAACGCTCTTCACATTTTCGTTTTGAATTCATTTTCCGTGTGTAATTCGAGCCGAAGATATTTGATTGAATGCAAAATGTTTTTCTTTTGCGAAACTAATTTCGGAAACCGTTTTAAAGTGGAGTAACCAGAGCGGCCTGTTCGCTAGTGCCAGCTCAACAATGAAGTCGGTGATGAAAGTTCACGGCGGGAAGAATGGAATGAATGGGAATGAGTAAATGAAAATTGCGTCTCAAGTGGGAATCTCTATGGGGAACTGGCCGTGGAATGGGGTAGACTTAATGCATCGCCTGTCAAATGGCGATCGCTAAATTACAAAACCCATAAAGCTAATCGAATTTCCATACGCTGTGAATACCTGCTCCATTCCGGCAATATCAATTAACATTTGTGTATTGCACGCCGGTGGTTATTGGATTTAAATGATCTGTGAATTATTAGCTGACTGCGATAATTGTTAAATAGATGCAACTGAGATGTAAATCAATTCGTTATATTGGGTATTTCGTTTTTTCCCAATAGAGGATTTAATTGTATTTTTTCACTCTCCACTTCACACTTAAGCCACATAATCATTATATATTTTGACAGCTGATATAGCAAGGCTTCCTTGTAAAAATAATCGATTAATGCTACGCAGTAGTTTTTGGTTGGTACCCTTTCAAATATGGAAAGTAAAAAGCAGCATTCGGCATATTTCACTTTTTTACTATCGAAAAGGTAAAAAGTGTGATCAAGCAAGAAAAACATTATCCGATGTGTATGTAGAATATGTATTGACAGAATGCCAGTGCCAAAACTGGTTTGCAAAATTTCGATTAGGAAATTTTGATGTTGATGCACCACGCCAGTTGAAGCTGATGAAGACGCAATAAAGGCATTAATTGATGCAAACCGGCGAATAACAACTCGTAAGATCTCTGAGAGATTAAATTGATGGAATTCGACCGTACATGATCATTTAAAACGCCTAGGTATAATCTCAAAGCTCGACATATGAGTTCCTCATGTTCTTACGGAAAGAAATTTGTGATGTCGCGTTGACGTCTGTGATTTGCTTTTCAAACGTCAAGAAAATTATACATTTTTTAAGCGCATCATCACTGGGAATAAGAAATGGGTTGTAAGAATAATGTAAAATGCAATAAATCATGGAGTAAAAAAGATGAGCACTTTGAAAGCCTATCGGCTTTCATCAAAAAATGTGATGCTATCTGTTTGGTGGGATTTCAAAGGAATCGTTTTTTTGAGCAACACAACGATTAATTCTGAAGTGTACTGTCATCAGCTGGACAAATTGAATGATTCAGCTAAACAGAAAAGGTCAGAATTGATCAATAGAAAAGGTGTAGTGTTCCACCAAGATAATGCGAGATCTCAAACAAGTTTGTTAACTTGCCAAAAGCTTGTACAGCTTACGTGGGGTATACTGCCACACCCACCATATTCTCCAGATCTGATACCTTCTGATTGTTATATTTTCTGGTCTCTACATTTTTTTTAGACGGTAAAACCTTTACTTCAAATGAGGAGGTCAAAAATCATCTGGATCAGTTTTTTGCCAACAAAGAACAAAAAAAATATGAGTGTGGAATCATGCTACTGCCAGAAAGATGGCAAAAGGTATTGGGACTAGAATGGACAATATATAATTCAATAAAATATTTATTCACTATAAGAAAATCGTCATTCATTTTCGTAAAAAAAACAAAATTACTTTCCGAACAACCTGATATATATGGGAGGGAATGAGTTGTCTTTTTGAAAAATTCACAACGTCTAAATACTCATTGTAATCATTATTCCGATGCGTTATAAATATTCCTGTATTGTGAACCAGGGAGTCGAAAGTCTCTCCAATAATTCCTCTATTGATATCCTTGAATGGGATTCAATGAGGGAGTTCAGGTTATTATCTTTGAAATATGTCATTTTTCCTGATTGAAACTTTTAATTCTAAAATTATTATTCGTAAACTGCGTAAAATAGACTATAACTCTTATTATTGGTTTTATTAGCCTTCGGGTATTGAAACCTTACCGTAATAGAGCAGTATGCAACATTAGACATGAGCTTTGTCAATGTAGACTTTTACATTTTACTCTTTACCATTAAATAAAAATTCTTCTACAAAAAATAAGGTTAAACAATAGAACTATAATTTTTTTTCCAGATATCTCAATGTATAATAACTGATTTTTCCAGTAAATCTAATAATTAACCGATCCGTCACGGCGGCTCGAAAACAACCGCGTCCTAAGGGGTCTATTTACAATATAAAGAATATCCCAGGCATTTCAACCACTAAGAAAAAGTTAATCATAATTTGGTCGTTATTTTGGATTTTTTAACAAATCATGTTTTAGGCAAGTCATAGGCTGAGAACACGCTGCCAACTGAATTCTCGCGGCACGTGTCATTTGCACGGTTTCACTCGCACTTGAGACATTGTACCGGATGCGAGTTAGAAGTGAATGTTGTTTTTTGCAATTGCCGAAAATAAAGGTAAATGATTATCTATTCTTTAGCCTTTTTAGACAAATACAAAAAGTTTGTGATATGTAGGATTTATATTAAAAGAGTTATTCGAGAAAAAACTTGGAGTACCAAATATATCACATCGGCACGGTCAAGATAACATATTTCCATAAGTAACATACGTGGTTTACTTATCTTTATCCCTTAATGGTGTCACTTAACGGGAATCTTTTTCGAAAACAATTAAATCGGACGGAGTTATATCCGTTGAATACGGAGGTTGCAACAACATAGCAATGATTTTAGGCATTTTTTAATTAAAAAATAGCGGAGTAAACTTACGTTATAAACATGCATACATTTTTCTCTCGGTGGTTTTATTTTTAGGCTTATTTCGATTCAGTTAAATTTGATATATCTTCGAGCACCACTTTATGTCGGTCATTCAATGTCTAATTTTCTCTGGCCTTGCCCGCGCAAGTCGTGTTTTCCGAATTTTATTCATCGATAGTGGTAAAATCCTGGAGATTTATCTCCTGGAGATTAAATCTCCTGGAGATTACCTTCGTTGAGTTGGAACGGTTATAAATCAATTCAAAATATTTTCTCTTTATTTTTCACACCACAAGTATAAAAATGGCTACTTTTAGTATAAACATATGTATTTGAAGATCATTATTTGATTAAACTAAAAATAATACGGCTTTATTATTATCCTAATATATTCAAAGAATAATTTCTATATTTTAAAACTACACTAAAATTCGATTATGTTATTAATATTATTTTTACATTTAAATAATATACGTTAATTAAATGACATTTTTTATGATAAATGTTATTTCTAAAATAAGATAAATCCATTCGCTCGCTTTTAATTAACATGATAACTATGTGCATGCACCACCTGTCGTACAGATTCCACATGAATTCCAGAAAAACCACCCCCATCTAAGCCCTAAACGTCCCGTGTATACCTGGAAACACACATAAAAATCTCTGGACTATTTCCCGGGTGCATTTCACTTTCGATGGAATTCCTGGGCGTCCCCCCCGGATGCCGGCGCCCGCCCTCTGCCCACCCGCCTTAAGATTCAATTTTGTTCATTAACCCTCATCAGGGCGGCGATGCTCTCTTCATCTGTAACGGGGGCGAGGAATGCGGGCCGGGGGCCATTGTGTCCCAAACAAATTATGACGACGTGCCAGCCACGGCTCCATTTGCGTATGAAAGGCGTCAGGGCAAGGGGTAGGTACATGCCGCTGCTGCTGTGGAGGGCAGGCCAGGGCCACTGAGTTATCGCGGTTCGCGACATTTCCGCTCGGCCGTTTTTTATTGGCGACGCCGACGCCCGTGATGAGTCGGATCTGTTCCCTGCCCCCTCCCTCCCCCCTCTGGCCCCCGGAAATTAAAGGCAGTAAAGTGCAGGGCTTTTAATTACGAACCCGGAATGGGTTACATTGTGGTGTTTTGATGATTTTTTTATTACTCTGTTGCAGTCAACATAGTTGCGATATTGTCTGAAAAATTGCACACGTCAGTTGTTACATACAACCGTCATTACAGAACTACATACATATGTATGTTTGTATTATCTTTAATAATAATTATATAATTATCAAATTATTAGCTTTAAATCTAGCCATGCCGATAGGGTATTTTGAGTAACCCAAGTTTTTCTCGAATAATTCTTTTATTGTAAATCCTACATGTCACAAACTTTTTTTATTTATCTAAAAACGTCTAAAGAATAAATATTATAAATAATCATTGTCTTTTATTGTCCGCAATTGCAAAAAAAATAATAATCAACAATACTCGCTACTATAGCCACAGGCGCGATGTTTTTTCTCGCTTAAATCCGGTGTGATGTGCCAAGTGCGAATGAAACATACTAGTGACACGTGCCGCGAGATTTTGGCGGTCGCCGGCGTGTTCTCAGTCTGCGGCGGGACATCCCTGAGTGTGGGTATCATTTACACGTCATTGATTAGTTAAAAAATGCAAAATATTGACCAAATTGTGAAGCATATCGTGAATAACTATATTTATTCTTAGAATAATCCATTATTTTAAGTCTATTTTCCATTATAAAAAGACCCCCTTCGGACGGCGTGGTTGTTTTCAAGCCGCCGTGACGGATCGGTTAAAACTTTTATTTAATGCGGTTCTAAAGTTAAAAGGTAGGAGAGAAATAAGTAGTTGTACTAATGCAAAAGTTTATTATCTTTATAATTAAATTCATTTAACGCTAATATCTTTTTAACAAAAGTAATTTCGTTTTTTTTAAACCATTTTATATCATTTTATTATTCAATATAAAGGTATTCACTACAAAAAATATTAGGCTCATATTTATTAAATCCTCAATCGCATAAACTAAGCTACATCAAAAGCTTTTATTTGATTTTCTATATTTATGAAACATAATTAAAAAAAGCATTTACATTATTAGCTGTGAAAGATAAATATTTAATGTAACATTGAGATGTAAAAAAAAAATAGATCACGAAACTTAAAGACACAGTTTATATGTCAACGATAGAAAGCAATGTTGCTATATCTCAAAAAATAAAACGGTTTATAATTTAATTAATACTTAATATTTATTTATAAAAATATAATTTTGTGTGTTTTCCATTAATCTAACGATTTTTTTATTGAGTTTTGATAGTATTTTAATCCATTCAACCCTAAAATTACTAAAATACCTTCGAATTAAACTGTCGATAAAATTCTATTACAGTATAACGATTAGATTATATTTTTTTATTCTAAATCCATGTTTATATAAATGTTAACATAATTTTTGGTTGAACCTCTATAATTTTAATATAAATATTGGGAGTATTTAGAATGTCATTGTTGATAAAAAAATAAAGGGGAAGATTTAATTCATTCGTAAGTACTCTTTTGACCTTAATTATTTAAATCCGTGCTGTGCCAATGACAAAAAGTAGCTTAGACTGTGTTGCAATTTCAATAGGAAGCAAAATTTAATTAAATTCACTTCATTTAAAAATGGCAAAAGTCGCCGAAACGGTGGCTGGTGCACTTTGTACAAATTGAAATGATTTACTCGTGCATTGAAATTAAGAAGGGGTGGGTCGGCAATTAAAAACATTCTTGGTTTTACTCTTCTTGAAATAATTATATCAGATTATTTTGGTCTGTGCAAAGCTTTAATATCGACGATTGAGAAAAGGCTTGGGTATTAATAATTTAAATAATACTTTCTCTCGTGTATATAATAATTGAATGCGTATTTATGAAAGAATACATAAATTAAATAAATAATAATTTATAAATAAAAAAAATATATTCAGCCGTTCCGTAAATCAGCGATTCATTTCTCCAGATACAAAACGAATTAAAGTTGAGAGTTATTTAATTTTGAATCACTATAATTAATTTACAGTGAAATCTCTGCGGAGGGTTCGGTTATAGTTTTCCTTTATCTGGTGCTCGCAGAAAATTTATTTAATTGCCGGGGTGAGTTTCTAATACTTCCGGAGACGATTCGAAGGGGTTGAAGGTCTTCCCCGGATATCATCTTGTATTTAAATAAAATTTCATCTCGCTCAATGTCGTTTGCTAATTTAATTAAAATCTGCTAAAAGAATTTATATTCCAATTTCAGGCATGACACAATTTTACGACGGTCCTTGATTAATTTTTCAGCTATGCTTTTTTTCTGAAAATAAAAATGAAAATAATATTTATTCGTTTAAATCGATAATTAAAATATTGATTTAATTTACATTATTATTATCTATTGCTTCTCGTTTATTCTGCATATTTTTGATACTTTTAATAAAAAATAAATTTATTGAGATAATTTAATTTTGAAAGTTGTCCTGATTTAAGTGCATTTTGTAATTTATTAAAAAATATATATTTAAAATACATTATAGTACACTAAGTCCTGGAATTACGTGTCGGTCCAGTGTTAATTGTCTTTAACCCTTTTCTTCTCTTAATAAATTCAGGTATAGCATGTAATAGCATTATTCACTGCTTTTGCAACTTTCGTAGATCGTTCAGGATCAGGGTCTTGAGCTTAGAGACCAGCTAATCCATCCCGGATCATATTTAAATATTCATTCACCTTCACCGTTTCAAATTGCTTGGGTTGTTCAATTAATTCCTTCTTAATTTATAATTTCTATTAGACTCAAGATCATTTTTTTAGCTTCCTCCGTGTCTGCATCGGCAATTTTACCCATTATTTTGATATTGTGTAGTATAAAACGGCTTTTAAACTTTTTAAATGATCTTTGGTTTGGAGTAAATGTATATGTATCATCACTACCATTTTTACACTTAAGATCCTGAAAAAAATTTAAGGATTTCTCCTGTATAAGCATCCTATAAAGCTTATTTAAATTTGTTGCTGCATATCTTCTATCCATGTAATCAGTATTTTTTTATATTAATGTAATCAGTATTTTTTTATATTAATGTAACTCTTATCTTTGCGTTTTTTTTAAAAAAAAATCGCGAAAGTCGAGGACTGATTGTATTTAGTATTTTTTATTGATTTTTGCTTAGAATTGTATTAAATTTTCTTGCAATCAACATTATCAGAACGAAGCACATGGCGCTGGAGGCTGAAAATGCATCAGCGGAACCATCAGCGATTATACGATTTTATATCTCGAAAAAAAGAAATAGGCATTTTACGAGTGAAATAAAAAAGCTCTTAAAAATAAACTAATTCGCATAAAGCGATCCGTGTAATTTATGAGAGGGGGCAGTGTAAACCGAGCCACCTGTTTGGCAACTCGGCGTCGCGTTACAAATGTTTTTTTTTCTCCAAAAAGGACCCAAAACTGACAACTGTTTATTTCTACAGTGTTTAATTGGCTCCGTATCCGATTCGCGAATTATCCACTTTTCCGTGCAAATTGTGCATCGGCCTCCGTTTCGCGCTCAATTAACGCGCACGTGTTAATTAAAGTCGCGCCGAGGTATTATCTCGCTATTTGTTCGATGGCACGAATAATGTTATCACAGTGGCCTCGGTCATAATGTATGATGTATTTGCAAATTATTTACAGAGTCAACAGGGTGATGTGAGTTTTGCGGTGATACAGTATTGACAGATTTGAAATTGGGTTCACAATTCAATAACTGTGATTGGTTTTTTCATCTATTTTATGCAATAATAAATAATAGATGCATATATGCATAGAATTTCGGACATGGACGTACATGATTGTAATTTCGGCATCCATGTTTCAAGTGAGGATTGCACGGAACATGTTCAGCCTCCAAACACAGGAGGTCGCTAAAAACAAAGGTCCGGCAATGAATCAATCATGCTGGCGTCGCTGGCGTCGAACGTTTTCATTAGAATTAATTACGGCGCCGAGGCGCCATCCCATTTTTTGTGCGTACATCCAATAGAAACATAGCATTCGTATTAAATAATTATAAACAATGGTTTGTACGAATGTAGACCGCAGACGAGGGATACGTGAAAATTGAAAATTTTCCTGGAACAAAATACCCCAAAACTCAATTTTCCATTTTAATAATTAATAAATTGGAAATGTTACAACAAACTCGACGCGAAGTCGATAAATTATTCAAGATGAAACGGGTTCATGGTAACAAGAGGAGATGTGAACTTGCAGGTTTTCCCCCCCCGTCTGATGTTTCGCCGAAAACCGCAAAAATGTATGATATATATAAAAATAATTAATATTTTTTCCGCATTTAAAAATTGTGTTTTGTATTTCCATTGTGCTGTTGAGTATGATTACCATAAAAAAATATTGCTCCTCGGGGAGTTTCCGTACTAGGAATCTGGATTTATATCATTGGTTTCGTTTCAGGTACGTACGAGACCGGAATTATATTTAAACGTACATACTGAGCAATAAATATATATGTGTATATTTATTTAAATAATTTCGTTAGAGCTTTTCGGTCGATTGCAATCAATCCATCGGAAATGGAAAAGCCCAATAAGTCACTGTCACTCAACTAACAATTTTGCAGTAGTAACTGTTGGTCCACCTTTGCACGGCGATAACTCACGCGGTGCACTTCGCACGGAGCCGGTGCGACTAATTTCGTGCAATTTATCAGACCACCCCGGAAAACTGGGGCCCTGGACAGGAGGCTGGGGGTCCGGTGGGGGCCCAGGGCCCGAGGGCACCGACGACAAAACATGAAAACTCGATAAATTTTAAAGCGTTCCTGCCATCGGCCCTCCGGCGTATTTGTTACGATCCACAGACACTGGGGGCATTGTGTGTGTCGAGGTCCAATCCCGGCTCAATTATTTAAAATTTGCGTCTGCAAAGGGTCTAATCTTTTATTTTATTTTAATTATTAATACATATTACGTGGATCTTTTAATTGTAGGCCTAAGGGTAATTATAAAATCTATAATTAATAAAAATATTATATATAAAACATCTGAATAAGATTTGAGTTTTTAAAAATTACGTGAGAGTGGTATTCTACCTCCCCCTTTGTCTCGTAATTTAAAAGTTGATAGGAAGACGGCCAGCATGGGAACTTTCTTCAGAATATCATTTCAACCAGTGTTATGGCTTATAGGTAACATGCATAGTATTTCAGGGAATCATTTATAACCCTGTCCAGGGGGTATGTAAGAGGAAAAGACTAATTAACTCCTGTTTTATAAAATATTTATGTAGATATTAATTTAATGCCATCTATCCTGCGTTGAATAAATAAGATAAATTTCAATCCATCTGAATTAATATTAAAAATAAACCAGTGTCGTGGTTTGACACTTGAAGGAGTATATGTGAGAAAGCCTTAATCCTCTTGTATCTTTAGAATCTTTATATAGGCGAATGGCGCTTTGGAATCTTTTTATTATGCCATCCATCCATTGTAGTGCAGTCAATAAAAATATTCTAATAAGATGTCCGAAGTACTTATCAATCATTTAAAGACTCTGAGATCGAGTGTAGTTGTTTTCCCGAGATATTGTATTCCTTCTTAATGGAAATATTAAGAGCAACATATTCTAAAAGAATAATATTTTTGCCCTTCCTTAATATTCATAATAATTCTAAATCCTAATTTCTATTATATTTGTATCTACAAATAATAAATTCCTTCTAATCTTTTAGATTTAGAGCGTTTTCCTATTTTTTAACATAATAATCTTGAGTATTCCTTTTATCTTAGTAGTAAATTATTGTAAATCCAATATTGAATAATATAACTGAAGAAAATAAAATAGTGCACAGACTTTTTGTCCACATATTTTAAAATCCGTTTTAAATTACGTCGTTAATGGAATTTACCAATTTTTTACTATAATATTTATCTAATAGTATACGAAATTTGCACGGTAAATTTGTTTCACATGATACCGTGTGAAAAAGTTCAATTAAAATTCAAGTATTATAAAAAATATTAATTTGATAGTGTGTAAAAAAAATAAATAATAAAAATATATGCATTCACTGTTTCTGCATGCAAATAACGCAATTGTTTACTTATATATACGTGTCTATTGATTACATATTATGTATGAGAAAATATGAATTAAATATATATTTAGTATTACGCAGCGTAGAGCAAGAGCGCTGTCTGCTTGTCCAAGCTATCAGCGTCATGTATTAGTTGGATGCGGAGCGGCAGCGGGGTGGAGGGGGTCTCGTTGCTAAGCGGTGTGTTACGCAGCGACTCGGAGCAGTTACATACTAAGTGATATTTAAAATATACTTTTTTTTATTTTTAATCTTCTACGGCACTCTCAAACACCGGGGATGTTTCTGTATTTCAATAGGCACTCCCAATTTTTTTTTAAAAACCTGCCTTATTTCTTAAAAAAATGGATTATTATACAATTCAATATAAACTATTCATTCAAATCCTATTGATTGTTTTTTCATACTGAAATTGTTTTGACATGGTTTGTCACCTAACTTCATTATGGAAACTATAGCTGCTTTCTGAATTCCCATAATTTTTCATACACTAAGATCTCAATTTTTCATAAAATTATTGCTCTAGAAGTATGCATTTCTGAGGCCTCTTACACAATCCCATCTCTATTTGGAGGAAGTTTATTTATGAATATGTCATTTATTCAATTTTATTAAGCATGCACTGAATTTCGCAATACTGTTATCAGATGCAAATCACGTAGACAATAATCATTTTACTTATATTCATTTTTCTCTTTATCCATTGTATCGTGTTCAATTTTTCAAGATAAATGCGGTAAGACAAAGCAATATAATGTGATTCATTGGTATTGTTCCGAGGCCAACGTCTTGAGAACTCTTATCGGTGTCTTCACGCTTTTTACCCACTTATAATTATCAGAAAAAAATACTCAGCCCGCCAATACAATAGATTGACTTAATTAATAGCTGAGAGTAACGGAATTACATATAAATTATTCATATATTCAAGAGTGTTGGTATTATTAGATTGTTTTGTTTAGTCATAAAAGAATGTAGCTTAAAAAGTTGCGGTGTAGCTGGTCCACAGAGGGTGGTTTGCAGCTGCTCATTAGTCGATTGGATTTTCAAAGCTGCGTCAGTGGTGGATGCAGCGCGTGCCGCCGCTGCATCCGCTAACGAACGCATTCCCGATGCAGAGCATCGCAACTGCGTTTCGCAAGTGTTGATCATGTTATTATTGCGGATTTATTCGCGCGTTAATATGTAGTGTAAATTATTAATATATGCGATTTAGTATGCACGAGCATGTTTGGGTAGCGTAATTGATGATACGTGTCCGAAAACATCACGTGTCAGAGTCGGGGGGTATCTAACATCACACCCTTATCAGCAAAACCTGAAACTAGGATGTGTGTCATCCGCCCCGTGTCAAGATAACAGTCGTAATATGTACGCCGTATTTGTATAATGTTGACCTTGTTTTGTTTAACATTTAATATTATTTCTCTATATATTTTACATAAAGACAAATCATCGTTTTAAATTTTATGAGCATTATTACAATTATACTTATTTTTATTAGTATATTAGTAGTCATAGTAGATGGCTACTGTATTTTAGTCGGCTGAAAAGGTTTCACGGGTTTTGGTATGCTCGGCCACTTTTTTTTACAAATTTTCATTAAACGGAAATTCTGAAAAGTGATACAATACGTAATTGAAAGTATCAAATATTGATTTTAAAGAGTTTTCTTTAATCTCCTGTCTAATCGAGGGTGAATCCTTAGCAAATCTAAAGCCACGCGAATCGGGTTTTGATCAGCGGCAGCAGAAGTGAGATTCCTTCCCTAAAGGACGGACTACCTATCTCATCTTCACTTATATCAGAGCCAGACTAAATGATAGCTGGTACCTCTCAGACTTTTGGGTCAATGAATTCCTGACTGGCTACGGTAATTTTAAGGCTAAACTTAAAGAGTTTAGCGTAGTAATATCTATCCACCATTGGTTTGTGTTCTTCTTTCAGGATTACGGTCACGTTCTGTGGTCCTTTCTTTACCTGGACGTTACGCGTCACGACCTACTTCATGTTGTCAGATGCGGCATTTTTTCTACATGCCTCCCATTAGAGGGCCCAATTGGATACATAAACCTGGCCAGGAATGTAATTTGCTACAGAGCATTTGCTCGCTTTGCATCGACTTTCGAAGAGTTGTGCAAGGCTACTTTCCCTCTCCCTTCCCCTTTTTCTTAATCAATTTTATTTTGATTTTTAAAATCACGCGTTTCAAGAAAAAAACTACTTAAACACCAGCCCCAAGCTAGTATATACGGTGTGGGTGGATGGCAAGGGATGGAAATGTGTCGCGGAACGGTCTGACACATTACGTTTCACTCGCACTTGGCACATAGTACCAGATGCGAGCGAGAAAAACAGTGAATATTGCTGTTTTTATTTTTTTGCGCAATTACAAAACAAACAATTAAGGTCTATGATTATTTATAATATTTATTCTTTAGGTTTAGGACAAAAATAAAAAGTTTTTGGCATGTAGGGTTTATATTAAAAGAGTTATTCGAGAAAAATAAAAAACTTAGGGTCTCAAATGTATCCCATTGGTACGGCTAGGTTAATAATTGTTAAATTTCGACTAAAAGCTGTTACGAATGGTACACATGGCTTGTAGATATGATGTCGAATCTAAAGCCCAATTGTCTCAATGAAAACTTTTTAAATTGTATGAATTTCATTGCAAATTCTACTATCAGTTCTTGCCACCAAGTCATACGGATAATAAGGAGTACTACCTGAAAGGTATACACTCTTTTTGTAAAGCAATCCAAAGAAAAGCTGCGGATTTAGGGTAAAACAAGGAAAATGCACCGTGATTTTGCTCCTACTAAAATTTCACCGTTTGTTCGTATATTTTGGGTCAAGCACGATACAGTTTTGATGAATTACCTCCCATATTCGCCGCATTCGAATCTCTGAAAATTATTGCTATTCCTGAAAATATAAAAAAAAACATGAAAGGATCATCTTTGATTACTTCATGTGACAAAAATATTACACGTGTTTATAATAATGAAGTTTTCATGAATTAAACTGATTTATGTATTTCTCAGTTATGAACGGATGGCAGTATTGCTTTGCGCCGGAGGCTTGTTAGGAAGACATTGGTCACGCTCGCACACCCCGACATTATTGACACACGTGGACCAAACGACTCATAGACCGCACCCAGCATCGAATTAACCCAGGCCAGACGTTCTAGCTTTGTTTTTCATAAGGATTACGTGTTGAACTGCAGTCTTGGCTATTAAGGCGGCACATTGCAGAGTAAAAATTTTCATCTACCTGTCCGGATTCGAAATTTGATCCTAGCGAAATTTAATTGTGTTGCGCAGCCGGCGAACTTTCCGGTCGTTACGTGGTTACGTAACCCGCAAGCATCCTTGTCTTTCGGGCGGTGTAATGTCCTAATCCTAAAGCTCTTAAAGCCTGCTTGCGGTCATCCAAGACACCCGCAGTCATTACATGGATCCTTAACTTTCTGCACGATCCTATTATACTATTTTAACGACATATAAACTGGATTAAGGTCAGATTCTATATACATGAATAATTCCGAATTAAATATTTCCACAGATTTGCTTTCGCTAACTCCATTTAAAATGCATCAGCGGTCCACAGGTTTATTTTATGACGTAGTGTTGGCCGCTCGTTTTAAAACCTGGCTGCGGATGTTGATAGAATTAATTCCGGGCTCGGTTTTAAAACGGCGTCTGAAACACAACACTAATGAAATAATTTAGAAGCCACAGAACGTATTGTAAATTGTTCAATTGTGTTGCGGTCTCCAGTTGCCAAAGCCGTTGCTGTTTATTTAACAAGCCGCCTCCGAGTGTTCGTGTTGATCTACTGGGCCACGGGTGTACACTTATAATCAAACGGAAGCGAGCTTTAAAGCTATAATTAGTGGTCCAGTCTGGATTTAGATGAGGAATGGTGCTAATGGATCAGAGCTTTCGCCCAAAAGTGCTAATTTACACCGGCTCTCGTCGACGATCGTGTGTCGGCGTCTAATTTGACGATGAGAGTTCTCACGCTGAGATTATAAGTGGCTATAAACTGAAGCTGTGGTGTTAATCGTAGATTTCGCGATTAAACATGAAAAATTGGAGTTTTATTGAGTTTTTAGGAATTTTAACGAATAATATTATGATCATATAATTAAGAGATTGCAACAACGTACATGGACTACATACATATTGTAACAAATTTTGGCTATTTTATGGCATTAATTTGATTTTTTTTAAATAAATTTACATATAATTAGTTTATCATTTGAATTTTTTTATATATGCGATAAAATATTGAGTAATTTTCCAGACCATGTTTGATGAGTAAATATGAGAAATAACCTTTATCCTAACCATGTCGATGGACCCCGATGGCATTTGGGACCCCAAGTTTTTGATTTTTCTGAAATAACTCTTTTTATATAAACCCCACATATCACAAACTTCCTGTATTTGTTTAAAAATGCCTAACAAATAAATACTATAAATAATCATTCGCCTTTATTGTCACCAATTGCGGGATAAAACATAAAAACAAGAATATTCGCCTCTGTTGCCACGGGCGCGATGTTTTTTCTCGCTCGCATCCGGTACGATATTCCAAATGCAAGTCGGTGGCGTGTCCTCAGTCTGTGGTGGGACATCGCAGGTGTGCTTTCTATTTACGGGTCATATTGATAGTCAATATTTTTGATTTTTCTACTAATTTATATATCATAATTATTTTTATTCTTAAGATAATCCATTGACTTTAAAAAAGCCCAGATATTAATGAAGAACTCATCAATAAGCTAAAAATCAAGATTAATACGATTATAATAAATAAACTTGATCCTAAAACCTGAGAAGATTATATTAATACGTATAATAAAAACTGTTATCTAAAAATATTTAGATTGCTGAAAATTTAATGCTATTTGAACTATTTATATCTATATCTGAATACACCATCCTTAACTGATCCGTCACGGCGGCTGAAAAACAGTCACGTCATCCGAAGGGGGTCTATTTATATTGGAAAATAAACACCAAGCATTTCAAGACAAGATATTGATGAATTCTTCATTAATATCTGGACTTTTTTTTAAAAAAAATGCATTATTCTAAGAATACAAATAGCTATTAATTATAAGCTTCATAATTTGGTCGATTTATATGACAATTAAATGACAACTTAATTAATTTAAAAGAGTTATTTGAGAAAAACAAAAACTTGGGGTGCCATCGCCTCGACTAGTTAAAAACGAACCCATCAAGAAAAATTGATTCATTTGGAATGACTGAATAATTTGAAGACTATCAACAATAATTTACTGTAAAAGTAAGAATTGAAATATTGTATATATGTATATACAAACATACCATAGTTTTAATATATCCTTGCTGATTTCCGATAAACGTGACTCCTTTGTAAAGTTTAGCCAATGATACAGGTGCCACAAAACGCGGTGGCACCGAACACATCTTCCGCACACTACATCTTCCCCTGTTAAACTAAATTCATTAATTTAATAGCTGCACGTAGCATAGCTCTGGTGTGACCATTAGAGGTCCGGCTCCCTTAACGGTCCGTTGCTATGATTCTGTTGAGACAATGGCATTAAATCCTTTTGAAATGTGTAGCGCTCAAGATTACGAGCGCAAACAATAGATAATGGTCTGCGATGTCGGACTCTGTTTGGCTCGTGGTTGTCACTGTCCACATACCAAACCCACATACGTCCTCCCGGTCCAGACGGCCATGCTGTCGTGATCAATTTAATGACAATCATCGCAAGTAATCGCACGCTTATCAAATTATTTTTGCAATGTATAAACAAAATATAATAATCTCGCATGTATCGCAGTGAGCGAAACTTTGGTTTATTGCCACGTTAAATCCTGCAATATCTGCATGTACCCTCCGCTCACGACAATATAAACTGCCATAAACATTTAATTGCCTATAATAATAATTTCCATACGCTATAGAATGTATAGAGTTTATAACGCGTGCGTTATAAGCGCTGTCTATTGTAAAATATTCAACGATTTTCGGCTATATATGCACGAGTAGTATGTAAGTTCGAAATTAACTTCGCGCCTTGTAATATTATTACATAAATATAAGAGTAGAGTATCTAATTTGATATTTTATGATTATTTTATTCGAAGATTAGCTTTGGCCGGAAGGCAGTTTGTTTCTGGCGCTGATAGAGCAAAGGATCCCGCCGCTGAAGGCACCGTTTGAGAACAGCGCAGGATTCACTTTGGCAAAGATATGAAGACAAAAGACAAGCCCGAGTAATCCTGGGGCGTGGCGTTATCCCGACACGTAGACAGCCACAAAGAGCACGCGGCTCATAGCGCTGGAAATATCCTTAAAATCCCACTTCCGCTAACAGGAACCGTTCAACAATCACACATCATTTCAAATGTGTGTATGTACGATTCAACGTGACAAATTGAAACGTTGGCATATTTGACAACGATAATTTACATCTGAAATCATTATCAATGATACATATTTTTTATTCTATTATTTTTTATTATATATACATTGCACTACAAAAATATACTAAAGCGCAACTCATCCATATAAAGGTTCGGAAAGATTTTTAAAGATGCTAGGGTAATGAGTCTCTCACATTTGCATTCCCTCCTGGCTAGTATCATACAGAATTTACATAATTCATAAATTAAGGCTAATCCCTTAGTTGCGAGTACTAACCTAGCTCAGTTGCTATCGACTTGCATTATCATAAAATATTGTTTGTTACCTAGCCTCTGGTTAATTAATAAGTATTCAAAGGATATTCAAATATGCTCGTTTCAATATTCTGACTGCTGTCGAATCGTTAGTCAGATAAGCAGAATGGGGGTTAGGGCGTATCGGATTGATTGATCATTCTGCTATCAATTTTAATTAAATCTAAGTGAATAGTAGATACTTAGTTTTTTTATTCATGAATAAATTCTTACTGATGATGATGAATAATGATGAATAATATCTTATCGTAATTCTTCTCTTTTAAGCTCCTTAAGAAATTGCACCTCACAAGCCTTCTTTTTAAATATTCAAAATTCAACATCCAAAAGCCCAAGTTCAAACTATGTTTCTAAAAAGTTTAGTGACCGTTACTATATAAGATATTATTATTTTTTCTATTAACTATTCGGTAAATAAAAGTTCAAGTAATTTCATTTTCGGCTTGATTAATAAATCTCGATTAAAAAACAAGATATGATTTTTTTGTAAAATACGACGTTTCACTAAATTTTTAAAGGTAATTTATATAAACATTTATTTAAATCGAGTTTTTCATGCCATCATTATATGGTTTTGATGGAATTGATACAATATGCGTTCTTTCAAATACTAATTTAATTATTATTTTTACTATTTTATAATAAATAAATAATTATACCTCATAATTTAGAGAGATAATGAGTTTTTAATGAAGACATGATTAAAATCAATAAAACTTAATTAAATTTTTGATCTTCGATCATTTAAAAACTTTCTAGTTATTAATTAATATATGTAAAGAATTTACATTGTCTGATTTCCTTACATTATGGTATTTTTAATTTATTAATGGTATTTATCCATAGAACTCCATAGAAGTGATCTGATTAGGAG
>JAGXCT010036410.1:11232-26969 GCA_022495035.1 Philopotamus ludificatus | reverse complement strand
CCGATGAAATCTTTACGCGGTGTCAGGCCGACGGTCTTAGGGGTCTGACATTAGCGACTCATTAAATCAGACCCCCAAAGGGCTTGTTAGACCCTTGCCACTCATGCCTTGGGTCATACCCGGAATGGCACTTTGGGTCGCCGAGACTTATGGCCGGGCCGCGGAACACTTTCACGTGACGAAATGTGCATGCATGCATGGACGTGTACTCCCCCGGCACTTACACGTGTAACCATCTCTGTCTCTCTCTGTCTAGGTACCATTAACTGCTGCCGGTAATGTACCATGCACAACTGGATTTACAGAATTGTAAATTGGCTATATCGTCTTGACAGTGGAATACAAATACCGAATTGAAAAAACTGTTATATATTAATATATGCAACATTCTATCGGAAGAATTATACGATGAAGAATGTCACAGTCGTTATTTAGTTGATATTGACTAACTGAAAGCGTAAGTTGATTGAGCCTGCACAAAATTAGGCGTTAGTCATCCAAAAGTTCGTACTGTCTTACATATAACAGCCGGAAAATAAAAAATGAATTCTTTACGACACAGATAATTGTCGGCGTGATGGCGTGATCAAAATTAGGTACCAATTCGCGTCGGAAAAATAAATTTACACTGCTTTATATTTTTGTATTTGAATTTTTGCAGATGCTTTTCATGTGCTATAGTATGGGTATTATATTTATAATAATAACTAAAATCTAAACTTAGGATTAAAATAAATAGCGATAGCTGATGAATAAATTAAAAATATTAATCAAGTTAAAATTGAAATTCCAGATTATTTGTAATGCTTGCCAACAGATTAATCTAATCAAATTAAAATATGGTGAAAATTAGTATCCGAAAGATTTCCCATGACTCCGAGACAAATAAATAGAAAACAACCACGTAGTCCAAAGGGGGTATCCCATATACTTTAAGAAATTCAAGTTAATATATTGATGATTTCTTCGTTAATAACTTTTACTTTTTTTTTAAAAATAGATTATTCTAGGAATAAAAATAGTTATTAATGATATGCTTCATAATTTTGTGGTTATTTTCGATCAATATTACGCGTAAGTGACAATGTCTCGCCGCAGACTGAGCTCTTGCAGCACGTCTCACTCGTACGTATTTCGCTCGCACTCGGCACATCGTAGTAGATGCCAGCGAGAAAAAACATCGCGCGCGTGGCAACAGCAGCAAATATTGTTGTTTTTTTTGCAATTGTAGACCATAAAGGACAATTATTATTTATAATATTTATTCACATAAATAAGTTTATGACATGTATGATATATAATAAAAGTGCTTTTTGAGAAAATTAAAAAAACTTGGGTTAATCAATATCACGCATTGGCACGGTTAGGTTAAGTAATATCTGTCATAAAATATAGAAAACCTGTTTTGAAAGATTTTCGAAGAAAATGGTATATTAAAACCTATTTTCAATCATTTTAGCCATAGAAACCAAATTTATCCCAATTTTTTTGCCTAAAACTGTTAAAAACACTGAGAAACAATTTAAAATAATATTGAAATTGTAATTAAAACTGTGACAATTTTTTTCACACGAGGAGGGCATTTCGAGAATTAATCTTTTTTAATCCGCATTCTTCAAATAAAATGATAAATAGATATAGATTTGGGTGTTATAACGTTATATAAGGTGATATAAAAATATTCCAGAAATAGAAGATAATAGTTACAGTTAACTTACGTAATATAAGACGAAATTCTTATGCCAAAATAATTCTGATGTTTCAAATCAAGAAGTTTCAAAATTGAAAACACACAGTTGTTTCAATTTACCTAAACGATCAATTTATTTTATAAGATTAATTAGGAAACATTAAAAATCTGATATTTTAATCATCATTTAATAAGAACAGCAAATATAATATTTTTGACACTGCTGAAATATTGTCTTTTATACGTCAATTGATTCTTACTCTTAGCGTCAATCTCTTGCAAATATTTTAACACCATTATTTGCCTTTCATTGCGCCGTTGCATATATGTATATATCCTTTAATCTTATTTAAGTAAACTAAATTTTATATCCTCTTTTAAAGAAAATCCTTTGATTATTTCAATAATTTAAAATTATAATACCAATCAAATATATGAGTACATATGAATATTGTCCATCATTTTAAATAAAATTTCTTCATCTTCCATCACTTTTTTATTCTGATAAATTTAATATTTTCCAACGCTTTGTAAAATGCAGGAAATTCAGGAATGGAAAGCTCATAAAATTCTTTTTACTTTATCATCTAAAAAAACTAATTAACTCAAATATTTCTACTTTTTTTTCATTAACGAAACGTGAATGCCATACTTATTCAATATTTAAGAAATGAGGATGTCTTATTCTACATTCATTCCAATATTATTTTATTATTTTAGAGAAAAGATAGTTTAATTATTTTCATCATAATATACACACGTACATATAACGAGCTATGTATTTAGTTCTAGGAATTCAATATAATTGCGTTGAATATTAATTATTTTTCCTTAACGGACTACAATAAATTCATGCTAATAACCACTGAAAGAATTTTAATTCATACATTCCTAAGAAACTATATTCTTTATTGGATGCGCAATTTTATTTTTATATTTGCAATAAAATATCGTTCGTGCCCGATATCAAACAATTTATTTTGACTTTATCCTTGAGTCTGAATTATATTTCCTTTGCTCGAATATGAATCGCTAGCGCAAAGAAAGTGCATATTTCATTTATGCACTTGCACGCGAGTGTTTGCTTATTTGCCATTCTGTTGTTCGACTACGTGCTGCATGTAATACAATTGCATCGATTCGCATTCGATGCCAGCATCCAAAATGGAATACATATTTATTATTCAGTGCCAAATTGCAAAATTAACACAATTTTAAATTTTAATATGTGTCATGACTGTAAATGGCATATGAACATGAAAGATTTATGCATCGGATGTAATCACGAAACGATGCGATCGGAATAAATATTTTTTAAATTTTACATAAATTTATTTAGCATTATTTTCGCACACTACATCAATTTAAATTATATTATTAAATATACTGTTAAAATATGATTATTATACATTATTCTCTATACTATTATCATCAAGATTATGGATAATATTATACGTAGGTTATGTACAGGCATCGCTCTTGTAACATTGCGAAAATATAATTTGCGCATCCTATTCATAATACTAATGGTTATTAAATTATCCACTCGTGTCTCGGTAATTTGAATGATTATGTTATTTCATTGTCCGACTACATGCTTCACTACTAATTGGCCATCGGCCATCACGGGCCCGTCATAGACTTCCTGTGTGGCGATTTTTTTCTTATTTTGGCGAAGCTATCCCGATTGAATACAAAGGACGATCGGTTTCCCGTCTTCGTGGTATTGTGACGAGCTGATTTGTATTCCGGAGACGACGAGAGACCGATCGATCCGCGCCGTACTCCCGACGAACCGATAGAAAATAATTACGGCCGGTCATTGTTTGACTGTGCAATCGGATTATCCGAAATTCGGATAACGGGCCGTTTTTTAGACGAGCTTTAATTTGGTCGGTGTTCCGGCGCGCTCGCCGACTTTACTTATGCAGGCGACTTCATAATTTATGTATGAATTTTCCCGGTTCAGCTACTACAGAGTTCATTTCGTGTCACAATTACGTATTTAGAGCGTCGGCTATTCGCAAATCTTGGGATTATAATTCTGGACTGTTTTATAAATTTATATTCGCAACCGACTTCACAGTTATGAAGTTATTTTAGATCGACCCCATAAACCCTTTCACCATATGCAATTATTAATAATAAAAAGCGTATTAAATGATCTTTAAAACGATAGTTATAAAACGATCCAGAAACTTTCATTAAACCCAGAAATTATTTTATTAACTATTTATTTTATACCTTGGTGTAAACAAAAACATAGTATGGGGTCTTTCAGGCATGCTAATTAATTTTAGACTAAAGCTTGATAAAGCCTTTCAACCTCTCATCTATTTGACTGCTTTGTGCATGCCTAATGCTATGATATTTAATTTATTTTAATGTATATCTATTTATATTTATGTATATTGATGAATTCTTCATCAATAACTTGATTTTTTTTAAATGGATTATTCTATAAATAAAAATAGTTATTTATACAATATATTAGTATAAAAAATTAAAATATCGACCAAATTTTGAATTTTTCCCTAATTAACAAAGACAAGTAAATGACACGTGCACTCGGCGATGTCCCACCGCTTACTGAGGACACGCCGCCGGTAGACCGACCGCCAAATTCTCGCGGCACGCGTCACTACTATATTGTGTACCTGAGCGAGAAAAAAACATCGCGCACATTTTTTTTCACAATTGCGGACAATAAAAGTAAAAGATTACTTATAATATTTATTCTTTGAGCTTTTTTAAACAGATATAAAAAGTTTGTGACATATAAGATTTGTATTAAAAGAGTTATTTGAGAAAAATTAAAAAACTTAGGGTCTCAAATACACCTCATGGATATTTATGATTTTGAATTTGTTATTAATATGTTTAATTTTTATCGTTTCAGGTGAGTTCTACGCATTTTCTTTAGATCTTACGCATTAGATGGGTATGTAACTAGATTTTACGTCAAAACATTTATTGCAATTTTTATTAAAACCGATTAATTTATGTGATTTTTTTATTTAAGTTTATGCTAAAATAACTACTGTTTTTTTATTTGCTTTATGATTACCTGAAACTAAAATAAAATTAAAATAAAAACTATGCTGATGATACATATATGATTTTTTAATAGAAAATTGCGATTAATCATTACTTGCAATACCCTCTGATTATTTTTGATTAATTACCATATTTTTTTTTAGAATATTAATTGGTAAAAGTAATCTATAAATTAAATTAGATGTGTGACTTTGAAGTAATAAAAGAAATGATCAATAACTATAAGGGATCAATAATTATGTCCAGGGATTATAAATTATAAGAGATAATTTTTATGGGATACGTGTCATTATTTTAGTGATCTATAATTAAAAAGGAGTCTTAATTATTCTAAAAAGCAATTGGAAAATCTTTCGATAACTTTCAAGATTCAAATAAGTTACATTGTTAATATTTCAACGTTTTATATTCAAATCATATTAAAAAATATTGTTTAATAATTGATTTAAATATTATATAGTATTAGTAGGGAGTTGAGCATATTTTTTCATCAACATAGGTAGTTACAGAGTACGCTTCCGTCAACAGGCTTATCCTTCATGGCTCAATTGGCGTGTATCCTTTTTCGGCTTAATTAAATTTAATCCTACGATATTATTAGCAATAGGCAGCGCAGGATCTGGGTCGCCTTTGTTAATGGCTCGAGTCGAAATTTAATTTCCATAACGCTCATCCGGCCGGCGATAAGATAAATCACCCGAAGAACTTTGATATTTAATTAAAATATAAAAGACGTGAGGTCGCGGGGCGCTAGCACAATACGAGCCGCTTAAACTGTCTATAAGCATCCTCGTCCCTTTCTATCATAATCTCCTTATTCTTTGATTCCCGGCAACAATGGCGAGCCCTCGAGCAGGAGAGCTCCTCCTTCTTCTGTTTTATTTTGTCGGTGTACTCGGCGCTGAAAGTTTAAAGTTCTCTCGAGGACCGCCAGACAAAGGGAACATTTTTAGCAAGGACGGCTATAGTCGCAGCGGATCAAGGATAGGCTCACCCTCGATTTTAGGATGGATATTGGTTGAAATTTCACGATGGCTGTTATGTGTGTGTGTGTGTTGCGAGACCGCAGTTTATTTGTGGTAATGGCTTACCAGTAAAGTTATTTCAATAGATTATTAATACAGGTAGACCTCCGAAAGAGGTTAACTTTGCGTTTCTCTGAATATGAAAATAGTGGCGCGGAGTTTAAGTAATTCCATTAACGATTCCGTTTCGGTATTTGCTACATCTCTAGAAATGAATAATAATTTATTATGTCATTAAAATTAAATACTTAATTACTTTAATTGTTAAAGTTATATATAGTCTAATATATATTTTATAATACAAAATATAGCGTTTATTAAAATAATTGTGTTTAATTAAACGCGTTCTTCGTGATCATCAAGAGAACAGAGAACAACAATTCGGATAACAATTCCAATAAATAAAACGGAAATGAATTTGACAGAACTAAATAGGTTTATTAATTATTATTAATAATATTTCCTAGAAAGCTTAGAATACAATTTCAATTAATCAGTGTCGTGGTTTGACACTGAGGGCAGTATTAGTGTAATATACCTTTAGAATCTTTATATGAATGAATTACGCTTTGGAATGTTTCCGTTATGCCATCCATCCATTGTAGTCAAATACAGTAAATAATAATAAATAATAAATATCATCCAAAGGGTTAATATTTTTTCGAATGTTCGACAAATATAATACGCTTTAAATGTTAAAATTATTCCTTGGTTCAAAAGCTGGATTACAGACGAGTGTTTTAAATCGAGCGGATATCCTGGTGCATTGTCCAATATCAATAATAATTAAAAATCAAGATTCTTTTTCCTTATATAAGCTTCTGCATCAGGTATAAAACATTTGTAAAACCAATTCTTAAAAATAATACTTGTGGTCCAAGCCTTTTTATTGGCTCTTCAACGAACAGGTAAATTGATTTTGTCACAACCTTTCAGTGTTCGGGGGTTTTAAGGCCGATTAATAAACTGTGGCTTCATTATAAATTCTCCAGAAGAATTAGAACATAAGAGTAAAGGTATTCTATCTTTCGTCACCTTAAATCCCTTCGCACGTGTTTCGCTTTTTGATATGTAGGTTCGACGAGGCATCCTTTTCCAGTACAATCCCGTTTCGTCCTGATTGAATATCTGGTCTGGTCAGTCTATCTATCAGCCCTTATTCTTATAATTTCGGCAAATTCTAGAATATTTTTTTGACAGATATTACGTAGTGAGAATCGATTCTTAAAATTTTCAATCCATCCTCAACTAGCAGAAAATTCAGCTGTAAAAAAGTAACGAAACAAACAAAATTGACTAGTCTCGATATGTTCTGTAAGATTTGTCATGGCGCGATCCATGGCCATACAAATCGAGCATATTAATTCATTTTTATTTATTGTTTTTTTCTGAAACTTATATTAAGCGTGTTATACAAAAAAAAATTACAATTTATCAGTCCGTGTTGTATAAAACCGTGTTATACTAGGCTTGGGTGTATATACACTCAAGAAAATATTATTTATTACACATATTTATTGGACATATTGCACATAACAGAATCTACTAACTAACTAAATACTTCAAGTCTCGGTCCAATGTTAATTGTCTTTTAGCCCTTTTCTTTTCTTCATAAATTCATGTGTAGCATGCAAAATCATTATTTACTGCTTTCGCAGATCGGTCAGGATCAGGGTCTTGAGCTTCGAGACCAGCTAATCAATCCCGAATCATATTTTAATATTCACGCATCTTCGCAGTTTTAAATTCAATTAATTCCTTTTCTTTTGAAAAAAAAATCTCCAGTTCCATCAATACAAACTAACGAAATCCTCTCATTCTAGATTTTAATTCTTTGGTAATTTCAACAAGATCTTGAATAACTAGGTCAACTTTATCAGTGGGTGCACTACTCTTCTTAACCAATCGGAGGATGAGCTTATTCCATACGTTATTTATGGTAAATATTGCAATCTCATGCCAGGCATCACCAATATTTTGAACAGCTTTATAAATGTTGTACTCTTTCCAAAATTGGGTTAACGTTGTATTTCGTGAGTAATGATTTCTAAATTTTGTTTGCCTTGATCCATTGATTAAATAAATAAAGGTTGTATTCGGAGGAAGAAAGTCGAGGACTAACTGTAAATAAATAAAATAAACAATATTTTTTAATTGCTATGCATTTATTATAATTTATTCAATAGATCCAATTATAATGAAATCATGTCCAATGCGATAATATGATACCTGATTTTAATGAGGATACATTATTTTCATTATATCCTTGTAAATTATGACAAACACAAATTAGGTATCAACGCAATATTTTAATTGGTCAATAGTAATAATAATAGCAACGTATATTGATGCGCAACTCGCGAAATTTTCTGGCGCTGACGATGTGTTTTTTTTTATTAATATGTATTTAATGACCGTGTTATACGAGGGAGTGTTTTTCGAGTTCAGTGTTGTTCAGGCACATCCTGTAGTTGTAAGGGCACGCGGCACGTGGCACGGTGCAGGGTGCAGGGCGCGGGCAGGGGCTGGCCGGAGTGCAGCGAGCGCCAGAAGCTCCAGTACTGTCCCGACCCGGGTCGAGTCCGCACGTGCCAGCCCTGCGCGACTTTGCACAACTTTCGCGCGCGTCACTTTGCCAAAGTTCCACGTGAGTGCCGACGCACATGCTTTTCATTACTGTCGTCCAATTATGACAGTAATTAAAAGCGTGCCGGAATACTAATCGCCATTCGAATATAATTAAACACTGCGATTGATGATAATTTAATAAATAACATCCCGAAAAAAAATAAAAAAATAAACATACGGTGGTAAAATGTTATAAATAATATGTTCAATCAATAAATAATAATAAATCGGACGTGGAATATTTTATCGTATCAATTGTGTCAGATTTTAATATTTATAAATTAATCGAGTATCGTCCATATTTCAGGTCCGTCAATTAATTATTTACCGTTTTACTCCGGTAGGCGCAGTCAAAAGTTACGACGGTCCGAACAGTTGTATGCGAATTTTATTCGGTAACCGCATTGTCGGCAACGTTAAATAAATGATTAACCCCGACGGTGTCGGGGGGCCGAAAGCTCGCGGATGCGAATTTACGATAGTCCCCGATGCCAAAACGCAGTTATTAAATTCGTACGCCGTAAACTATAATGGCGTACCGAATATTTCGTCGGGCTTATAAATGTTTTCGATCGTGATTAGCCGGCGAGCCCTCAGTATGGACGACGGCGTCGAGGTCGAGTGAGATATCACTTTTTGCACGTACGTCCCGAATTCCTAGGGATCCTATCGGATAATAATCGGAATAATCTGAATTCCCGTCGCAAATTCGACTCCATAATATTCTGTGATGGCTCTATTTGATTTTTTTTATATGGAGTGAATGCAGGTTTTTTTGACGGACGATTATCGTTTGAATATTTTAATGTGTCGTCGCCGGTTCTGATGGATTTTGCATCGGAGGCATCGCATGTTTGCGAACGAAGTCCGTGTAGCAATCTTGTCAAATGCCAGGTGGCAGTTTTGGAATAGTCTGCGGAACTTGTCTTCGCGCTGAAAGTTTTCAGTTCGTACTGTTCGATAAGTAAACATGAAAGACGCTAAATGCACTCACATATTTATGCAAGCCTCTCTAACTTAGGCCGAAGCGAGCTCTATTATAACATCCCATAAATGTTATTTAGAAAATTTAGAAATTATTTTTAGCAAAGTTTTCATCCCCTTTATTTGTTTTTAATTCCATATAAGATATGTTCTCTGCGTGGTTTCGCACCTGTCAACTTTAAAACGCGAAAACGTGCCGCTGCAACAAATTAAAGAAAAACAAGACTCGGTTGCTAACAGACGTTGATTGCTCCTTGTAAAACAATAAATCATCCGAGTGACAGGTGCGAGACTGGCCCGGATCTCGGAAGCCGACTGGTGCCAGTAATTAACGCGAAGATCGCGACCGCGCAGAGAGAAGGTCTCCCCAGTCTCCCTTTCTCAATCCACGATCTCCCAAAATCCGCCCAAAAACTCCCCCAAGCCCCTCCCATCGGAGCTAATAGCAAGATTAACGACTCCGTGCCGATGCAATTCCTCCAGAAACGTACGTTTGTTTTACGACCCGCCATTCAAATAATTAAATTATATCCAGTGTGACTCCCGTTGAACGCTTGACGAAAACCAGGACTCTCAATCTCTTAAATAAACCTCCGCCCGGAACCGGAAATGTAGGACTGTCGTTATTGTTTGAGTTTCGGAACAACGGGTGGGGGCCCCGGGAAAATCGTTAGGATGTTAAATTTATTAAATTATTATTAAAATCGTTAACGCCGCCATATGGATCGCGTCATCGTAAAATTTATTTTCGCACGTTCCCAGTGTTTGTTCGCTCCGGCATGAGTGACTTTTGGTAACACAATATGAGCAGTATGATTGGCATCAAAGACCAGCACGAGTGCACAGTGAATAACCACACGACACAACAATAATAAACGTGGTAGAGACGAGTGAAATGAAGGATGGCGGCGTCTAGCCAGCAGGAGCCGCCCAGCCCCGCGAAGGACTCCCCGAGGTAAAAATGTTTTTTTGTTCTCACATCCTAGGCGTACAAACACGAAACACTTCCTGCGTATTAGTAATTTTGAAAGAAGGCACCGAGTGCATATTTCCCCGGTGATTTTCCCTTTTTATTCGGAAATAAATCAACCGGGGTCGGCATAACCGAACCGGTCTCGGTTATCCCTTTGAGTAACAATGAGGACTGGGATTAAATGTAATCCTTTGTTTTTCTTACAGAATATAATAAAGATATCCATATGAAATGCTCATTTTTTCATAAGTACTCTAGATGAAAAACTAATCTAATACAATATCAAAGCTTTTCCATCTGTAAACTAAATGCAAGTTTAATTTATGTATAGCAAAAACGCGATATTTGAGTAAAAAATATTTAATTGTTTTTTTACGCAGTTTCGTAGTAAGAAAACATTTTCGAAAAATTATTAGACGTATTGTTGAGCTTAAATAATGCTTTCTTGTAACTAAATATTTCATGTAAAATAATATCAAACGTGATTATTGTGTATGTTTTAATCGTTGCACCTTTCCTTAGGATGCAATTATTTTTAATTGTTATTGCATACTATCACGTACATGATTCCAGATTGTTTTACAGATCATTTCACTGATAATTATAGGTTTATGTTTTACAATTACATAAAAAATCCAAAATAATAAAAAAATATTATAGGGTTAAACTCAAATTGACATTTTTTTCGAGCTTTCTATAACATATATCTGATAATAATTATCTATGCTTTATCTTATTTATATATAAACTACATTATTTATATGTGGTATTTTTATTAAACGAAGACTCTAGAATAATTAAAAATTTGGATTGATCGTTGGATGTTATTTATCAATTTTCACTATACAATATAATGTAGTATAAAAATTTCAAGTTTAACTCTTCAGATTAGGCAAGTTTTCGTTGGTTTAACCTTATTCTTAACATATGATATTTTTTTAATTTGGTCAATGGAACTCAATTAAAACAATCAACTTGTTTTTACACAAAGATTCGTTACCTAAACATAAAAATCCCTGTTATTTTTTAAAAAAAAAAACACATTTTTGGTATAGGAAATCATGTAAAAAGGAAACAATGAGAGCTCAATCAATAAATTATACAAGATGTTATTCATGCATTTGTATTTCAATTAAGAAAAAAATACTAGAGATCATCTAATGAAGCTTCTTGTTCGTTATTACTGTCCTGTATTGTTGAATTTATTATTATTAGAAAATCTGTTATCCTTTTCTGAGTTTTTTGTATAAAAATATGTTGATACATTTTCTTATCAAGTCATACAAATACTGAGATCCTGCTGTAATTTTAAAGCTCGTTCTAGTTTAGGATTGTATGTGAGAACATCCTGTTCCATACTCTTAACACGTTGCAATTCCTAGTAAATTAAAGCAGTCGTTAGTTATTAATTACCATTTCATTTACTTTTTTACTCATTGGTCATTGGCTATTGTGACATTAAGTAAAATTAAGTCCTTTTATGTCTATATTGTTTAAAATCCTTGTGAAAAAATAATTTATTGTATATGTAAAGCATACAATTTGAAAAAAAAACAACAAAAATGAGAGCAAAAATTTGTTGACACATTTTAATCATGATGTTTTCCATCATTTATTTATCTCAAATAGTCTAAATTGCATTTAAATGTATTAACATGTTACAAGATTATAATAAAATATAGGTCTTATATGCTATTAGACGATATATGTATTTATAGCCCTACTACAATAGCAAAAAATATATAATATCCCATGTAATCATAGGGATAAATGATTTTGAGGGTAAGCTCGCCAGATCGTAAAATTTTATAGTTGTAATATCTCTCTGCACGGTAAAAAAAATGCATAAAGGCTTCCCCGTTTACTGTATTTCTAACAAATGTTAACATGCCGGTCATTGTAGTAAAATATATTGAATAGATTTTTAACGCCATTATCCGACTATAACGTTATTCACCTGTATACCGCTAACGGCCATAACGTTATTTGCAAAATTGCAAAAAGGGGATTTTCTACGGCGATTATGTCGTATTTTGTTACACGTGTCGCTGAAAAAAAATAATACACATGTTTGACTTAAAAAATATTTTTTATTTAATAATAAAAATAATTAATATTAAATCTATATTACTAAATTATATCCGAAGAATTTCTCGTGTGCGAATATATGTTGCTGGTGTATTGTTCGTGATTTATGATGAACATCTAATCTCATCATTTCGCAACGCGATAATACGTCTTCTTCAGAGGACGTAGGGGCCTCCGGGGTGGATCAAGCATCAACCGGGAGCCGCGGCTCGTGCTCCCCGTCCTACTGTTGGTTCCCGAAAGTAAGCAGGGTGGGTATCAGCAGAATGGGAATCGTTTACGGATGCGGAGCCTTCGAAATGTCGTTTCGAAATGTCACATGCTCTGAATAAAAATGAGGCGTTCCGTGAAAAATTACTATACGCTGTTTCCACGTGCCGCCGCTGGGGAGGCAGTGGCACTGGCGTACGTGTCCCCAAATGTCTACATACGCCTACCGATCGGGATTAATTCGAGATTTTGGTAAATAAAAATTTGAATATATTTATTTTTGGCATCGAAAAATTGAAAGGATTTTTTTTTAAATAAATTATAGTATGGATCAATTTATAGCCAAATAAACCTTCCAAAATATATTTTTTTTAATTATTACAAAAGAATAAATTGCTCCCTAACTCTCCCTAATAATCAATTATTTTTCTGTGTAAAAAATGCCATGTAACTTCAATTGGAATACATCCAACCCTCTTATAGCGCCGAGATAGGGACCACGCTATAGAAAACCGCCTTATATTAGATTAGGCACCCATACAAACTTTGGGGTTAAGTTTTTTTTACTGTATTTTGTGAATTCAATCAAATCAATGTATCAAACATTTTTTATTCTCATATTTTAAATGACCTGCTTCAAATTTTAGTTTGTTCACGAATCCGAGTTGTATTTTGTCGTCAATCAAAGGGCATTTACTTTTATTTCGTTCAGTAATATATTACATATTTACGTGTTTTGTAGGAAATGGCGCCCAAAAGGGAACGCTATAGGAGGGACTTCGTACTCGGTGTGTAAATAATTATTTGTTATATTTCTATGATAGTTAGGATATAATAGATTATGAAAAAAATATAAACTGTTTAAAATTTAAATCTATATATTTTTTTTAAAGTTATATGCATATACTGCATTTCTCTAATAATAAGACCGGGTCTATATATTTTTTTGCTACGATAACGCATAAGGAATATAGTATAATAAGTACATATATATTATTATTTTAATTACGCTATTCTTACTATTTTATTAAATTCAAGAGTTATTTTTGTAAAGGTCTTAGAAGGTCATTACGATTTTTAGATTATTGCTATATGTATTTATTATTTTTAGTTTATTAAATATAATTAATTTGACACATTGTTAGTATTTTAATTATATTATAATTAAAATCGAATATTTTTTTAAGAGTTGAGTGTTATATCTTTATTTAAATAGACGTGCAGATAAAGCTTATTTGAGACCCAAATTTTTTTTTCGAATAACGCTAATAATATAAATCCTACGTCTTACAAATTCTTTATATTTGTTTAAAAACGTCTAAAGTATTATTAATAATCATTGAACTTTATTGACTGAAATTGCGAAAAAAATAAAGCTAACAATATTCGCTTCTGTTTCGCGATGCTTTTTCTCGCTCGCATCCGGTACGAAGTGCGAGTGAAACGTACTAGTGACCGCGAGACTTAGTCTGCGGTGAGACATTGTCGAGTGTGCGTAACATTTACGCGTCATATTGATTGGGAAAAATCCAAAATATCGACCAAATTATAAAGCAATTAATGAATAACTATTTTTATTCATAGAATAATCTTTTTTTTAATGTCAAGATATTGACAAAGAATTCATCAATATCTTGACTTGCTTGAGGTCTCTGATAGAACCCGTTCGGATGACTCATTTGCTTTCGAGCCGCCGTAACGGATTCAGTATTATCGCTAAATTATCGATACGAATGGTTTAAAATTTCTTTAAGCCTTTAGCACTAAAATTAATTATTAACATTTAAATATTTCGTATATTATTAATTGCTTTTAATATTTATCGTATATTTTTTAGTAAATATTTTATTAAATTTTTCAACCATATTCCAAATGTAATCTTTGCTCAGTTATGTAATATTTATACAACTATGTTTCAATTTATATGTAGAAATCATTCGATATTCATTAACTGCTATAAAAATGTTCACCACATTTTCCCTATTGCTTCAATTCAATCGGTTATGATTGACGTTTTCATCGAATGGCGTTGAACCATAAAATTCAATACAAACATCCATGAATAAATTGAACGCCCTCGATTCATACTGCGGATTGAGAAGCTGTGGTTCGTTCGGCTTTTTAATGTTTAATACTAATGCACTCGGTTTTTTGCCTATCCCTTCTGGTTCTTTTGTCTTTTTCCCCAAAGTCTCACTGGGGTATGAATGTCTTTTGATATAGTCGCGAGATAATGTTGATGGATGTTTACTCCCGACAGAAATGAATTATATTTTTTTTTCGCATCAAATTTTGCGCAACGTTTGATACCGAGAGAATAGTTAAAAAATGACGCATTGAAGAAAAAAATGTATGAAAATTCTACGGTAGTATATTTGTATAAATATCGAAAGAATTTTATTTGTTAAATATGGTAATCTGTGTAATTTCATTTATTGTTTGATTGCCATAATGTTTAATCACCGGATCATCGAAATTCCGACCATTTGTGATGCTGATTAAATGTTTAAAATTATCGGAAATTTTATCATAATTGGCGGAATCGAACGGAATTTCCCGCGGTATTCGCCGGCAATAGATTGGACGTGGCCACAAATCGCAGGTAATTATTATTCAAAGAACAAAATCCCATTAGCGCACGACCGAATGGTTGGCGGTCGCAATTGTTACCAGATGTGAATGCAAAATTGCATTTTCTTGCATTAATATTCCGGATGAGCGGCGGCGTTACCTTATTATAACGTTCGCTCCAACACAGTCCGTGAGTAATCGAGTTGCGTGCGAAAATTGCCGGGGAAAATATGAAACAAATTTTCCGACGCCGTTCGATTTCTTGATACGCGACGAATAAATTGCGGTTTTGTCTCGTGTATCGCCAATCGATAATCATATGGGTATAACCGACGGTTACTGCTTGTGTTATCTCGTGGTTCTGTTCTCCATATACACAATAACATTCCAGGCAGAGACATCTGAGGGCCACTGCCGGGGGATGGAATTTCATAATATTGTTAACGGAGAGAAGGTCCTGCGGATAACACAGTCAGGAGCGAAAACAATAGCTATCGAATATTTATATATA
>JAGXCT010036409.1:56364-67444 GCA_022495035.1 Philopotamus ludificatus | reverse complement strand
TTAACAAGGAATAGCAAAAAAACTGAGAGCCGTAAGCTCCCAAACCTATACTTTATGTTTTTAGCGATGTGTATAACTCTGACCCCATCCCCTACTAAAAATAAATATTTATAATTTTACAATCAGCTGAATTAATACTAGTGCCATCTCTGAATGTAATAGAGAACTTAATATAAAGGAGATGACGATTCATTTTTAGAATCAAGTATTGAATTGCAAGACCATTGTAGGCAGCCAAGGATCGAACAAAGGAGACAGATATATTTATTTTCAAAATATATTTTTATAGATAATATATTTTGATAAGAATTTGATAAGAATGTTAACTGATACATTTTCTCACTGATATGATTAATATAAAAACACACATTAACAAACGACATTGTGAAAGTGTGACACATTTTTTTTTGGTTATTTAACAGAGATGATAACTCTGAATTTAATTATTGTACATACAAAATAATATTTAAATACAATGTAAGTATAAAACTATTTTTTATACATGTTATATACATTTAGATGAGATTTTTCCTTACGTGAATATTCAACGAACCCGAGTGAAACTTTTTAATGAAGTTTTGCGTATCGCACATAATGCACCGGCATAATTAGGAAAAGTTTTCAAAAAAGCTTTGTCTAATTTAAGTAAAAAACTTTGAATATAATACTATCCATATATACGCTATTAATATAATAAAACGATAAATTTTATCCAGCTCTAATTACAGCAATACATTTATTGTATTGATAAATGAGTCAGCATTTTTTTCTAATACAATCAATCATTATTATTTACTCATAGAAGGATTATGAGATCAATGATTACACATTAAAATATAAGTATTCGAAATTTAGATAATGTCGAGAATTAATCCTGAAGAATTCCCATTAATTCAAGTGTCGCAAAGTCGCAAAGTCGAAAATCCCATACAAAATGCAATATTTGAATTAAATCAAGACAGGGGATATTTTATGTACGAAGATGAAGAATATATCGAAGAAGGTAAATTTTGTCATTTTATTTAAACGATATGCCATAAATATTAAATAAAACCATTTTAGACGATGATGACGAAAATAAAAAGTTGAAGGAGTACCTGTTTTCTAACATAGAGGCTGGAGATTCCAATAAAGTAGGAAGGTAATATATTATATCATGCACGTATCTTATTTAAGTTTATTTCATATTCATCTTGAAGTTTATTTCAGAACCTTGGATAATGGCGCTCCACCGAACACCTCATGTTTCATAAGTCACATAACAGCATGTCACTATGCTGCTTTTTTAGGGCACGAAGAGATTTTACAAAGGCTAATCGACAGCGGGGCATCCATAAACAAAGTCGATCGCGCAGGAAGGACTCCTTTAGATTTAGCCTTGTGGAATGGCCAAGAAAAATGCGTTGAAATTTTATTAGAAAATTTGAAAAAAGCACAGGATGATCAAGTTGAAGATATCGATAGATCCAAAAATATTTATTTGTTAGACAATGCAGTATCAACAATACAGCAGGTAAAATATATTTAATTATTCAAATTCTCGCGGCACGTGTCACTAGTATACGCTTCACTCGCACTTAGCACATCGTACCGGATGCGAGCGAAAGAAAACATCGCGCTCATGCCTACAGATACGAATATAGTTGTTTTTTTTTTTTTCCGCAATTCCGGATAATGATTATTTATGATATTCATTATTTAGACTTTTATAGATAAATTCAAAAGGTTTGTTACATGTAGGATTTATATTAAAAGAGTTATTCGAATAAAACCAAAAACTTGGACTCCCGAATAGACGCCATCATCACGGCTAGGTAAAATAATAACTGTACAACCTCATTCTGTTAAATATACGATATTATCTATGACCTTCTTCAAATAATAGGTAGTATTTAAATACTTCTTTAGTAAAATAATAGCGGTTTTTTTTATATTAAAATACGACTCTTGGCGTATTTAACTTTTGTATTTCTTTTATCACAAATTGAAAGTTCGTCGACTTAAAAATGTGTTATTTCGAAGATACATCATCAAGTGAATATGGTAGATATTACAAAACTTCTAAATCTAGCTCTCTTATTTTGCCCCCTTAATCCTTGGTAGCTGCGAGATATGGACGATACTGGTAGCGAACAATCACCGGTTTGAAATGTAGTGCTACCGAAAAATTTTGAAGATTCCAAGGATGGAACGCGTCAAGAATACAGCCGTACTTCAAATTTACGAGTGGAAACTTGAGTTCCTTGGGACACATCACTTGTGGCCAAAGTATCGCCTTCTGCGAGCCATAATGGAGAGTAAAGTGAAAGATGAACGGTGTTTGGGAAGAAAGAAGCTATCGTGGCTGTGCAATGTTTGCAACAGGGCCGGATTGCGAGTTTCAGAATTGTTTCAGCACATCAAAGATCTACAAATTTATGATAAAAAACAAGAACAATTAGATCGCCCCCAAAAGGGTCAAAACACCTCAAGAAAAAATAGAGGTATCCTTGCTCCGTGTAGTCGTCCATTATCGCGCTAGAGATTAATCTTTGATTTTTTTTCTAAAACTGATCGTTTTTTAAGCTGTACCTCCGTTAATCTTACTAATTGGTCACAATATACCTCTGCTGAAACTGTCTAATTAGTTTTTAGTAATGCGTAGTGAATTGTTCCCAAATCATCCCACGAAATAGAAATGAAAATATTTTCCGGTCCAATTCCTGATTCAGTGAAAGTCATTATTTTTTTTCCTCTTGAGTATAGGAGACACACGTCTCATCTCCAGTAACAACTCTTTTAGAAACGGATAGGTTTTATATATAGACAGTATAGATAAGCAGTTGGTTATTCGTTGGCCGAGGATTCATGTCTTCATAAATATTACAGATAGTCTGGATAGCTTCATTTAATTTTAATCCTTTATCAAATAAAAACAACATAAACTACAGCTAATGTGTCGCTTGCCTTTGCCTTTTTTACTATGAGCAAAAAAATGTCAAAACAGAAAGATCACTAAAATATTTTCAAAACAATACCGAATTGATTTCAAAGTAAAGCAACTAAAAATGACATTACTTTTCGTTTCACTAAATTTCTATTATTTTTTTAGATAAAAAATGTTTGGAATTGGAGTACCCCTCTTCATTTAGCAAGTGCACGAGCGCACGTTGGATGCATTCAGTTATTAATCGATGATGGTTACGATACCAATGTTTTAGATATACATGGATTATCAGCATTAGATGTTTGTGGAGAAGGATACATGCACGAAGACAATTTCAGTATCGATTTTGAACAGTAAGACATTGCTCTCATCGTATTTTTAAGATGAATGCATTATCTAATGTATATTGATTTATAGGTTTAAAAGTTCTGTGAAGATCCTCGTGGAAAAGGTTAAACACCGCGAAATACCAATAATGCAAAGTACACCATTGCACAAGGCGGTGGTGTTAAATAGCAAGTCTGCCACAAAATTATTAGTAGACATAAGCGCATATAGAAATTCTTTTGATGGATCGGGGGAAACACCGCTGCATTTAGCTGTGATGCTAAAAAAGAAGAGTATACTGCAAATTTTTAAAGGCACCAAAGATAACGATATCGATTGCAAAAACAAAGATAGCCTGACTCCGCTGCACCTCGCCATTAAATATAAATGGAGAAAGGGCATTGCCATACTACTCGACTGCAATGCAAATATTTTAGCTGCTAACAACGTCGGAGATACGGCGTTACATTTTGCAGCAGCAATGGGAGCGCCGTGTGTACTGAAAGACATTTTGGAGAAATTACCGAACAAAAGTAGTCACATAGACGAAATCAATAATGCGAGAGAAACGCCCCTGATGAAGGCCATCGAGTCAGGAGACGAGCATCGCGTGAAAGTCCTCCTGAACGAAAACGCTTGCATCAATGTGATGACTATGAACGAACAATACAATCCGTTCCACGTAGCCGTACTAGCCAACCGGGGAAAAGTACTGAAGCTTTTGTTGAACGAAAACAGCCTCTTACCGTCGGATAAACAAATACTGAACAATAAGTGTAGCCTGAAAGCTGGGGGGATGACGCCACTCCACTTAGCTGCCCACGAAAACAAGTTAGACTGTATAAAAATACTTTTGGATTTTAACGCGGATCTATACGATAAAACCACCAACTCCATGTACACGCCCCTCCATCTGGCTGCCATCAGGGGACACATAAAAGTCATTGAATTGATTATAGCGAGGGATATCAAATTAATGGACGAAAGGGACGCCGAAAATTGGAAACCGTTCCATAGATCGGTCCACAAAGGTCATCGCGATTGCGTCACGCTATTCCTCAAAAACGGGTCCAATCTGTCTGAAAAAATATTTTATCGCGGCACTAATAGATCGACAATGGAACTGCTGATAAACAGCATGCCGAGGGCCGTGAATTATCTGGAAAAACTCTTCGATTCCATGATAACGAAAAACGACTGCGAGATCAACGACGAAAATTGCGAAATAAGCATTAATTACTCGATCCTCATGCCCGAGTACGAAATGAAAGAAGACAAAAAGTTTGACGATCAGATGGATGTCGTCGTAGCATTGTTGAACACCGGAAAAAGATTCAATCAGAGGAAGCTGCTCATCCATCCGTTCATCGAAAGCTTCCTCTACATCAAATGGATGAGCGGATTGAGATTCTTGTACGGATTTCTTGTCTTCATGTACATACTGTTCGTGTTGTCATTGACAGTGTCAGTTTATAAAATATACTCAAAGAACGACATTGAAAATTGGCATAGCAATGTTCTGTCGTTCTTTATCGGATACTTAATTTTTCAGGTATTATTTGATACGATTCTGTGATTCATTATCAATGCACATTTACGTAATATAATATATATTTTTTAAGGAAATATCGCTGATTCTAATTCTACTATTTAAATCGAAAATAAGAAGCTATGTCCATAGATTTGTCGGATTATTGAATTGGTTATCGATCCTTATGAATATAACCGTGTTGGCGATTGATCATTCGGTACCTGATAGAGACTGGCCAAAGATAATGACTGCTACTACGGTTCTTTTCGCGTGGTTAGAGATCACAGTGCTTCTATCTCATTTTCCCGAATGTGGTTACACATTCCAGATGTTTTCCACAGTAACACTCAGAGCACTAAAAGTAAGGATTATTCACCACATAATACAAATTTATATCCAGTCATATATTACCTTTTTCGCAGGTTCTAGCGCTCTTCGGTATGGAAGTAATAATTGGTTTCGCTCTAGCATTTTGGATCATGTTTCATGGAGAGCCAGCGTTTGAAAACTTCACCGACGCCCTTGTTAGAACCATAGTAATGACGTCGGAGTTTGATTATGCCGATCTCTTCAGCACGTTCGAAGCGAAAAACTATCGTATGATAGTACAGTTCGTGTTTGTGCTGTTCATATTCTTTGTTCCCATCGTTATGATGAATCTCATTATGGCGTTGATCATAAGCGACACGAGCGATCTTAAAAAAGAAGGCAAAATCAAAAGGTTAGCCAGTCAGGTGCGTTTGATCGAAATATTGGAATCAGTGATGCATTTCGTGTACGTTGTGAGAAAATTATATAAAGGAACGAATCAAGGAAGTTTACAATTAATAACAAAAATATATCCAGGAAAACCTTCATGGGAGGCTATCAGCTTAGTATCTAATAATATCGAAGAATCACTTTTTGATCGAGTGAAACCGACTAAAAAGGACAATTCCGCTTCGTAACAATTATATATTTATCAATCATTTCATATATTCTCATAATTAAATATATTATTGTTAAATTTTCTTTATTATTTATCTTATTAATACCAGTAGCGTATTTTTGTCGAACATGTCTAACAATTTTATTATTGAATCGTTAATAATATATAATGATACGTTATCTAGAATTAAATAATCAAATAGATAAAAATTGTAACAATATTAATTTCGTTAAAATTGAATTTTGATACAAAATAAAATCTAATAAGATATTCATAAAACAATTTAAATATTTATGTTTAGAAATGTTACATAATGAATTTCTTTGTAGATCATATTGCATCATCAAAATGTTTTCATAGCTCCCTAGTGTGCAAATATTTTTCTTTGAAACTCTACACTGTAAAGGATAAAAGCATGCAGGTTGCAAATACATACTCGAGGCTATATACATACAAAAATATGCACAAACAAAAAAATACGTCACTAAGAAAAATGAAAATATTTTTAAAAAAATATGACATGGTATTATGCTTTTTGCTCTTGTTTTATTGATACACTGTTATTCTGGGTTAAGAATATTTTCCTAAACAAAATAATCGATTTTTTTCAATTAAAATTCAAGAGTCATCTATCGAATTTATCAATAAATATAATAGTATAAATTCTTCATTATTTCTAACTACTTTTGATACCGAGCAATATATGACGAATAAGTAAAAATTAAATTAATCTCATAGTAGCTATAACCTCGAATGTAAGAAAAAAAATAACTGATTTTTATTCATCGAAACATATGAATGGTTAATCATTCGTTTGTTTTATTCAAATATAAATTCGTATCGAGAATTTCTATTAGGTGCGTATTTCAATATTGAATTTGATACCGAGAAAAAAAAATACTGAATTAATAATGATGAATAAAATTAATTGAAAGCATAATAATGTAATATTGTTATTTAACAATTTTGTTGTATACACCGTGCTTGAAATAATATTAATATTGAAGCGTGAAGTGTTTCGTCATACGATCTAGATTTAATTTACGTAACCATGCAATCTACCGCTGAAAAAGCACGTTCAATCTCCACATTTCTTCGAGGTATTTTCATAAGATGTTTGAATAACAATTCAAGTGTCGACTACGTGGGCCTCCCATTTCAGACAATATAATTATTTTTTTTATTACAAACTTGAGATTAAATAAACTTTGAGTATACGATGCTCTACTGCGAGAAATTTTAATTTTAATGACTTCAACTCCAGAATAAAAAAAACGAGTATTACAAATAATAATAAAAACTTATCCAATGATACTTGCAGATAATTGAAACATTTGTTTTTTTATTAACACAGAGGGTGCAAATGTATACGACGAGAGAACAAAGAGATATGCGACAGGAGTATTTATTCCGTCTGAAAAATGTTTAATAATTAATATTATTGTCGATGTCTACGATGTGTACACTCGAAATAAACACCAATGTAAGATTTAATAAATTAAATAAGTTTTAATTATGAATTGTGTCTTGAGGTTTAAAATAACTGCGGCTTGAGACTTTAGAAAATATAAAAGCGTGTTAAAGATATCCGATATTTTGTTATATAATTCAATACTGTGTTGTATATTCAGTGGTATAGCTACGTAAATACGTATCTCATCATCACAGTAAAGTCATGCTGAGCACGAGAGCTTTGCTGGACAAGGACCTCGTCAGTAAATAACTATTACAGTTTTCTTGAACCATCGTTTAACGGCTATTTTATTCCTTTTCTCTACGTGCCTACTCCGCAAATGGACGGTGGCATCACGTTGGCAATCATTATTATATCTAATGCCCTGAACCAAGGATCCAAAATACTTTCTAACAGCAGCCAAGATATGATATATTTAAAATATGCAAATTTCGACACTTAATTATTTTAATAAGGTCTTCGTTCATTCGTTACATTTATGACTTTATCCATTTAAATGATGCAAGGCGTGTGTCTTTACACCCACATCTCGAAGGCTTATTTATACTCTTTTCTGTGGGCGTCGACGCCTCTGTTCCATGTAGAACTATAGAAGAACATTCAGCATCTGGTAAAGCTTATTTTTATTTAGCAAAGAACTTTTAATCTGATTAAATGTCTCCTGACCTTTTATATTTTGCATTTTATTTTTAATATGCAGTCCCAGATTTTTTTTCGCAATTCACAAAATCAAAAACTTCGGGTCCCAAGTATCGACACAGATAGGTTAAATATGAACAAGAAATAAAATTTAATTTGATTTTGACTTAAATCAAATTTGTTATTACATTTTGTACATGGACCAAAAATTAAGTCCATGTCCAATCACGTTTTTGTTTTACCAAATAATATTTCCCCTCGGAACTGGTTGAAGTTGTTTGACGTAATTACCACAGGACTTTTCATTAAATATTTTTTACCTCACACAAACCGAAAATCTAAGACGGTGGAACACATCCATGCAAAACTGAAAGCGTTTTTACTCAAACCGAGTAAGAGAAGGAAAAATCCATTTAAAAATGCCTACAGACGGCCACAAAAGGGTGAAACCTCTCGGATTACCGAGAGACTTTCAGCCGATTTTTACTTTCAATACCACTCCCCACAAACTTAACCCATTCTGTAAGCTTCAGGCTGTAGGGGCAACAAGGTAACTCGTTCGGATGGAAGCAGTGTCACAACCCGGCGGCTGTTTTAGACTTTGACTCATTAAGGCGTACGATTTTGTTCTGCCGCCATAGAGAGGATATCGTTCCTATGCAAGACTAGCGGGTTAACTTTCATCTGAAATACATAGTCACATTGTTGTTCTTGGATGTGTTTTGAAGGGCGGAGGCAACTCTAACAACGACAAACAAACGAATAATAACAAAATAGAACATCTGAATGTTTTGCATCGATATCTCGAACATTTTGGGCTTTACCAGTTTGAAAATTATAGATTATGAATACTTTTAAATACATTTTTATACTACTTTTGATTGTTTTATAGTATAATGCTATGAAAATTAAAACCCCGCATTTTTAATTTCTAATTTTATCACGAATCTTCTATTTAATTGCAAAGTATACTAAGTTTTTCATTTCAAATACTGTCAACCCTCCTATAATTCCACGCCACGCTGCGATAGGGACTACGCTATAGGATCTCACCCTAAAGCAGACTAGGCACTCATACAAAATTTGGGGTTAGAATTTTTTAAATTATATTTTGTAAATTGAACGAAATCAATACATCAAACATTATTTATTTATATTAGAGAATATAGAGCTGACTTTTTCATCTCTCGCTATTCTGTATCCTATAAATATCATCATAAGTTTTTCTATAATTTATATTATAAAAAGACTAGAGGCAAATGCACCTTTGAAAATAAATAGCTCTGTAGAATCGTTTGGGCGACTAACACAACAATCAAATGAAAGTAGTCTTTGACCCGATGTGACTCCTTCCCATCGGCTCCGTCGATCCCAGTCTTCTAGCCTCCGACTGTTCAGCCCCAACGGAAACAAGTCCGCCTTAATCCTGTAGTCGGGGCTATAACGGTTCCCCTCCAGGTTTACATGACTTTTCTAATGTTAGCGTCGAGTTGTTGCGCGGGTTGTTACAACTTTCGAACGTGGGTAGGGCATATTCGTATTTCCTTTTTGCTTCGGTCGGGTGTTCCGCCTACCTTCGATAGCATGAATCATCGCCCGCATAGAAATACCCTCTCGCGGGCCTGATATATTATATTAACAAAACGTGTCAAAGGATTAACAACATTTATAATTGCACCCCCGTCTTTTAAAATTTGACGTCTTCAATTCCGGGAGGTTTGAAAAGTCAAAATTGACCGTCGGTCGCGTCGCGAGATTGTGGTCTTCGGGGGGCCTGTTGATCGCGGTCCGACCTCACCCAACGCAATCCGGCGGGCGCTGCCCCAGTTCGCGCGGGAGGGCGCCAACACTTTCCCGCCCGCGCTCGCTTCCGGCGTCTCTTTCGCCCCGCAGTAAGCTCGCCGGAAAAGAGGAAAGTTCAACCCCCGGTCCAAAGCGGAGGCGCGCTATTGGCCGGGGGTAGCGTTGGCGCTAATTCGCCGCGCCGCGATTGGTCGACGCGGCGTGACGTGGGCAGCGGCGCTCAGTTAAAAGGTGGCGCGACGGCGGGCGGACGCTGTTCCCGGCGCGCGGCTGCCGGCTGCAGTCTCCAGGCTCCACCAGGTCCACCCCCGCCCCCACCCCACCCCACCCCGCCACTCTGCCACCCTCGCCCTCCTTTGTGTTCGCCGACCGACCCGCAACGGAAAATTTTGAATTTCCACCGCGCCCGCCTATCGCGATTCTTTTGTTTTTCCATTTATTATTCTCTCTCGCGTTTTCTTTTAAACTTCAAACGTCCACAATCGCGGCACGTCAATGAAAATTTCGTGTATACGCGAGGCGTTGTACCGTTTCATCTGCGACATGAATTATTGAGTGCGTTTGTAGAGGGTGTGTGTCGCCCATAACGCATTCATATCCCAATTAACCCCCGCGACGTATTTGCCCGACCTTTGATTGATTTAAATAACGTATGTACGCAAACGAAGAAGATATCTGTCCAATGTTAACGCCGTAATTTAATCGATGGGCAAAATTTGCAACTAAAATATTCCGTGTCGCGATTAAACCCTCGCATAAGATAACTGGAGGGATTCCTTTGACCTTTTCTCGTAAACGCAGAGACCCGACGGGTTGCGCTAACTTTTAATTAAAATTTCATTAAGCTGCTCCTCGTCGTTTTAAGCGACGCGTTAAACTTCAGACATGATATTGTTTTATGATTAAAACTTTACGAACACGTTTTATATGTCGATCCTATTTTTTTGTTTTTCAGGCATGGCTGCCCAACATACGGCCGCAGCAGCCCTCTTGCTGGTCGTCCTGTGTCTCGCGCTTCCGCCCACCGCGAGAGCGATAGACCTCTCTCGACTCTACGGCCACCTCACCGCTAAGAGAACCGGTAAGTTTGCGATCCGATTAATTATCTGTCCCTTAAAAAATATTTAAAAAATCCAAATCCTTCTTCGTATTTTCTATTTAAAATGTAAAAGTATCGTGAGATTCGAATTAGCTTAATGCGTAGCTTTGAATAAATAAACGTATCTTATCCGTACATTTCAAATTTATAATGAGGCTGAAATACGTTTAAGAATGTTTACTCCCTCTCCCCTTGTCCCGAGAGCGTTATATTTTATGCGTATTATAAAAATAAGCTTTAGCTTCGTTTATATGAAAATTATTATTTAAATTGGATGTAAATATATTGCGTGACTTTTTGCAGAAATAATATGTTCGTCGAGGGAATTTTCTAGAATAATGTAATTTTTGACC
>JAGXCT010036409.1:0-53720 GCA_022495035.1 Philopotamus ludificatus | reverse complement strand
TTATATTTTCGAATCAGAAAATAAGATAGTTGTAATAAAAGATGTACGTGTTGAATATTTTATGAATATAACGTGCACGGGTTGCAAATATACATACATTTCCACCGTAATATAAAAGTCTTCCGTGTAATAATAATTTTAGCTCCATTATTGATGCTGGATTGAATAAATTATTTTCCAATCAATCATATAGGGTGTGTGTGTGTGTGTTGAACGCGATATAATTTCATAGTGAATTGTGCGGAGCATAATAAATCATTCTGCGTGAATAAATAATATTCTTCGACGTATATAGCATTAAAAAATATTTTTCGCGATGAGAGTTCACACGCCTTCCTTTTGCTAAATCAATTTGTTTTTCATTTTTATAAACATATTTTTACAACAAATTGAATTTCACTTTGCGCATATGTTTTCCCCTGGACGTGGGCTCAAATTTATTATTCAGAAATGTTCTATTGAAATTACTTAACGCCATTCGGCGAATTTTGCATCGGCTAAAAAAATATTATTATTATTCGCGAGGGAGTAAATTTCAATATTAATAATACAATTCTACGCTTATTATGTACGTATACGGTTATTTAATAAAATGTTGTTTTAGGATCTGATATAAAAAAATCTTTTATACGCAAATTCTCTATAGATTCACTTTTCCTTTATGTAGGCTTATTCCCACGACAGAAGCGTTAAGAATTTCGAATTCTAAAGATGGCATCTACCCTGAGGAAAAAAGAGATTCAGTCGTCTATACACTCTATATTTATTTAGTAGATTCTTGTCTTTAAAATACGAACATATGTACGCATTTATTTTATTTTTTTTAATAACTGATCTCAGTTTTTACGGCTGTATCCTTTCAAAATATAGAGGTAATCATTGCAAATTAATAATTAAATAAAACTTTAAATAATAATTTTGCCTGTTACAAGGTCAGGGTTTTATTGATGTGAATTCAATTAAAAAATAAACCATGACCCGCTATCCAAAAATAGGCAAAAATTATACACGTTACTTGAATCCAACTTGTTGCTAACTTAAGCCTACACGTGATATTACGTATATACGGCATGCAATTTATATATATTTTTTCTATACAGTATTATTCAAATTGTATGTGTCATTTCAGTTTCAGCGTGGTAATATGAGATTTTCTTTTCTGAATAAATTAATTTTCTCAGAGCCGCCACTCAAACGCTAGAGTAGAGCCGTCGGCTTATTTTTCTTATAATCCAATCTTTTTCTCGACATGCAAATTTAATAACATGAAAATAAGTGATTTAGCACTAAGCCGCTTCTGAATCAAAATAAATTATTTTCCGAAGTCTGCAGTCGTATTAAATTTAATATGATTTATTAACATCCTCTATTATTATATTGTATCTCATTTGATATTTTCTAATGCAAATAATAATGTATGTTCTCTTATGTATATATTAAGCCTAACATAGATTATTATTCATATGGTAATGCTTTTCACCTGTAATGGAAATTACTTTAGTGACGAGCTTCGAATTGTTTCGATATTGGCAGCTGCCACTATCAGAAATATTAGTCGAAAACAGTTTACTTCCACATATTACTTATATATAACATATTAATTTTTACATGAATATATAATAAAAAATATATTTTTAAAATTATGCTACAACATGTTTTTTCATGTGCAAATTTTCCTTTGTCCGAAATAAAAGTACGCAATTTTAAAATATCGCCGCTACATTCTAATTTCGTCGCGGTATTACTCGCTTTTCCATATTCTTTTTTTTATATCCCGGTTTTCCATGGGATTGTTCAGGTACAGGACTTGGGGTACATGCCTAGTATACGAAGTGCGGTAGGTAGGGTCGCCGGATCGATACCTGTGCAAGCTTTCAGTTGTTCTGAATTTCTCTCTGGATATATGAAACACACGCTGTTCTAAAAATAATATCCATTCATACGAGTAACTTTATGATTAAATTTAATATTACAGCTCCCGGGGGTAGTAGTTTTAGATTAACTTGCATCTAGATGTAAAAACTTACTTTATCATATTTTGCTATTTATTTTTATACGTCCATATGCATGTATATGTATTTGTATTATATAATATGAGTGGATAATTTTATTCCTTTTTTTCCTATACTCATTGAATTGCTGATTTAATTATGTACATAATTTGTTTGTGACAATTATTTTATAGGTCACTGCTTATCTATTCTATTTACGTTTTTAATCTAAATTTCATTATAAGATTTATATATGTATAATGATTTTTTTTGGTATGACAGTTTGTTGATTCAAAAAATAAATATTTGAAGTATAGCTGAAAAACGTCTTTTTTCAAAATTCGAGAAAAATAAAAAGTTTAAAAAAATTTACTCTAACGAACAGTGGTCAATTTAAATATTGATAACTTAATTTTAAGACATTCTTTTAAATGTTAATTTTTTTTTTAATTCAAGGATTTAAATAAATATATCATAGTTTGTATATTAAATAAAATATACTCAGGGAATGGCAATTACGTATAAAAAATGTTAAGCTGAGGTTGGCATCATAAATTCAACGGATTTATTGTTCAAAAATTAAAATGTTAAACGCTCATTTTTATTATGAAAATGAAACCATACACATGCGTATTTATTTAATCATTAAATTGTGAAATTTATGATTAAACAACAAACAAATAAAATGGGTAAATATTAATATTATTATATATTATGACAATGGGGTTGAATTTGTAAAAAGAAGTTTGTTAACGATTTATAAATACAACGCCACGATAGATGTATGGCATAACAGAAAGTTTCCAAAGCGCCATTCACCCACACACATTAATATTCCCCACAGTGTCAAACCAGGACACTGGTTAATTTTTAATACTATTTTCAATTGGATTGAAATTTATAATACATGTTTTATAATTATTTATTCTACGAATGATATTAAATGAGTTAATTCTAACGCGCCAAACTAGCCACATAAATATTTTTATAAAACATCCGGAGGTTATGGTCTCTTCCTGATATTCCTTGAATTCCCTGAATTTATAGTTTTCGTCGAACACCTATACGTCTATAAACGTAGCTCGATCGGGGTTAATTTACATTATCGAAATAATATGCATGTTACCTACAAGCTATAACACTAACAATAGTTATATTTATCAAAGTATGGACCCATATTGTCAATACAATTTTGACATTACGGCAATAACTTATTCAGTCTGATGATATAAAAGGTTGGTCGAAAGTCAATAAAATCTTGAAAGGCATATTTTACAGCATTATGTGAATAGTTTTCATATGAAAAAGTTATTCAAATTCCGGAAAAGTCCTAATCAGTGGGGCAAGATCTAATGAATATGGTGGATAATGGGAGCTTCCAAATCCTGTAGTTTTGCCACTGTCATTTATGCGGTGTGCGGTTTAGCGTTGTTGTGCAATCTGGGATGTTTTTCTGTAAGCTTTTGGATCTATGGTCCACCTGTTTACAGTATATTTCTGCCGTAATCGATGGTCAAGGTTTCATAAAATTATAATGAATCACACCTGCGCCAGTCTATCTAACTCTCACCATCAGCTTTTTTGAGTATTGCACTTTGGGCAGCGTTTTAGTGACTTTTTATTGTCGAATCACTTTGCTGGACATTTTCATTTATTGTAATAGATCCAATTCTTATTGAACGTTGCAATTTGGTTAAAAAATGGATCATTTTTGTGATGAGAAAGCAATGTCATGCAAGCTTCTAAACTTGTTGTGTCTGCTTTTTATTCATATTTATTGAGTTAATATTGTTGGCTTACTAGTTCTCAGTTCGTCTTTATCCATCTTTGATTCTGGCAAACCGCGTGGCTCATTTGTAAGGTCGAAGTTTCCAGAACGAAATTTCGCAAACTAATTTCATCCCGTAATATTAAAGCAGAATACACCAATTATATTCTGAGCTGTCTGCGATGCTGTATTTCAACGTAAGAACTCGTATGTTTTAATTGTATGAATTTTCGACTATTCCATCTTTAAAATATATATAAAAAAGACGCTTTAATATTTTTTGAAGCGCAAAATAATTTAGAATAAGAAAATACATTTAGCACTTTCTAACAAAAACAAAAAGTGTAAAAACATAACACCAATGTGAAATCTGACCATATGTCTCACTACAAATTTTATATTTGTCGACCTAATATATTTTATGAAAGTAAAAAAATCTAATTACCTCCAAGCCTGTTTAGATGTAGTTATAGATTTAGTTTTGCATTTTTATTATAGTATATCATAATAGTGACTTTTATATTTTTGCAAATCTCCATAAATTTCGTATTCATATAAAAAATATATGTTAATAACGACATTCTTGCGAATATTACTATTCTAAATATTCATATGCTTTAGTATTGATGATGAATGTTTTATAACACTTAATATGTAAATATAAAAATATAACCTTTACATACGACATACATGTATGAAAAACAAAAAGCAAAACCATTTAGCTATAGATTCGATTCGTTTAACAATTAGTTCTATATTTATTTGCTCAATTCAATGAAATATCTTGAAAAAAAATTATTCTGACTTTTCGGAAACGACGTATGAAAATATATCATAAAAAAATTAACCCTCACCTAAACCTATATACACGTAATATTTTACATGAATATATATATCGTAATAATACCTAAGAGCATTGCTACGGGAAAATGGCGTATATAAAATCCAATTTCACCATTATTTGCATATTAAAAAATTGACGACGGTCTCATCGCTACATAAAAGCAAATTGATTCCACCCTCGGGCTTATAAATTACAATATCTAACGTTCAGGAACACGCAACGCTGAAACATACAAAAGATACACCACTGAATTATTCTATTATTTCTGTTTCACACTCTTGATCGATTTGCAAAACCATCCGCGACGAATATAGTTCATATTGTCCCTCTCAAATTGTTTGAATACATTTATATTTAATTTTAATTATATTAAAATTTGTTTATATTATCTTGTCGCAGAAAACTTTAATATTCTACTTTAGGAGCTGAATGTATTAAGTTTTAAAACTATATTTTTTTTAATTTTCTTTCTTAACGAAATTTTCTTAATTTTATTTTACACGAGGGTTTAGTAATCTTGATTACTTGTTGTCGTTAAAACTTGAAAACATTTTTTTATAATTAAAAGATGTAACTAAAGTTAATTTCGTTTCCTAATTATATGGATTATAGGCATTGCTACCAATTTGCTTATATTTTATTTATTTTAAAAGAACACCATTTCCATATTTTTATTCCATAAAAAAATATAAAATGCGGAGGTTTTAAATCAAAGCATATAAAAATAGTGTCGCCTGTTATTTATTCTTTTGATCCGTTGGGAAATTCATTTTCCACGGTGCCATGTTTCCAATTTAGCCGCGGTAGCTGTAATCTATTTCGCAAATAAACTCGTGTCCATGCAAATATAGCCAGACTAATGGATGGAGATTCACGCCAAATTTATGTCTTTATTCGTGCAAATTTATTGTCTGGTATTTGAGTCTGCAGTGAGAATATCTCCGAAACCCTCCGATTTGTAAGTCAAGACCGTGTTATTAATCCTTAGCCTGATAAAATAAATCACTAATAAAAGGGATGAACCGATTGTATCGGAAATAGTTATCTAATGATAATCTTTATCTTATTATCAATGGAAAATATAAATATTTGATTGATTTGTTTACTAATTATTTCATCAGTACAAAGATATTAATAATAAATAAATATTTTTTTGTATCATACCTAACGTTTTATTATTAAAGATATACATTAGTATATTTTTAAAATTCATTACCATGTATCAAAAGCTTAAGAGCATACCAATTAATTTTTCATCATCATCTCATGTGTTAAAAAGCTCGTTTTTAATATGCATCAATCTTAAATTAACATAATTTACAAAATACATATATTACCCGTTGAGGATAGAAACAGTTAATTATTCTCATTAGATCGTGGGTTGATACTGCGCTCTTGCGAAAATTACGTTAATTAAGTTTTAATTTATTAATACGACATGTGTATATATCAATATATACCGAATTAAATTATTATTATTTAATTTTTATCTGGTATAATTTTTAGTAAAAGTTTTTGGTAAAATGCTGGTATAATTTTAATATATATCATATTCTTATTTTAAAATGAATTTTATAAAATAGTTTTTATTATAATAATTACATTATTATAATAAATAGTTTTATATTAGACAATAAAGCCAGTTTCTATATTTGTTTAGTTTATTTTTTAGATTTGATTCTCAAACATTGTCCATTCAATAAAAATGTGCACGTAGAAAATTACATTTTTTTTAATAATTTGACATTGATTACTTGGTCGTAATTTCTCGAGATATATATATATTTATTAAATTAATTTTAAATTTAATCAAAAACATAATTTAAGACGCAAAACCCATTAATTTAATATACAGTATACTCCCGATTATCCAAGCTAATAATGGGGAAGGAGTGTCGAAAAACACGAATAATTTAAACTTATTCATTTTATTTCTTCTCTCTTCTTCTTTCAATCTCATTCAATTTCTCTTGTCAGATTGACTGAAATTACAAATAATAACCCGCATCACTCTTACGTTGAAAACCTGGATCACGTTAATCATATTCTGGCCACTCCTAAATGTTTCATTTTTCGACATTTTATGAGTCGTGTAATATTTCCATTAGTTCACATATTTCACTTGTGTCAGACTAGTTAAAATAAAAAAAATCTTTTTACAACTGATGACATTTTCCAACAATCGTTACTGACTCGAACAAGCGTTACTGACTTATTTTGCAAGATTCAGTTGTATCGCATGTATCGCATCCAATATCGTATTTTTTTTTTATTTGAATCAAATCGTCCTTTTCGTTACAAAGGGTTTTAACAAGTCCAGTACTGATCAATGAGTTAAATTTAAGAAGTGACATAAGAAGGTAAAAAAATTGCATACATAAGACCATTGTCAGTTTTCAATATGTTTTCATTTAGATGAGTAGTACTATCCAATAACAGCCCTAATTTCTGTGTTAGCCTTTTCCTTTAAAAAACCTCTCATTTCTAGAACCCATTTAGTTTTGAGCCAATATTCAAAGATCTTTTTATTAATCTACACCTCTTTCTGACTAATAATCACAGGGAAGTTTTCTTATTTCTGTCCTTTTGAATGATATTGGTATTTTAGATCTTCTAATGTACAAAAGTTTTATTTTGTGGGATAAGATGCCTTCCTGAAACACATCTTATCATGATTTATGACCTGAAGAGGATGTTTTGTTAAGCTAAAGTACTAAAGCACATTAAATATAAGCCCGTCTCATCGGAATTATAGATTTGATCGAATTATTCTCCCGATTGTATAGATATATCATCATCATCATCATCATTTGCCAGCTACAAGCCTCTCACTCGCTGAAGGCATGAGCCGTAACAAACCCTCAAATATATATATAGTGCGGAATTTATCAGCGGATTTTACATCTCCTCTGAGACGTCCTCCTTGCCTTGTGAGTTCCTGAATACCAGAATACGACGTCGTTGCTTAAATCCGGTTAGCCATTCAAATGAGGCTTTGAAGTTTCCGCATAATCCTAATGCATCGTGGGATAATTTGGCTTTATGTGTACACATTGAACCGTTGATTGGTATTCCGTCTGTTCGTTTTTGATTGAACCATTAAATTGGACTGAAGCATGGCTTAGTCTAAATCTGCGTATGATGACACGTTCATAGGTTTTCATTTAAAAAGATTTACATTAGTGTTACAATCTCTCGTAAACGCATCTTTACTTTTTTGTTTACAAACGGTTAATTCAATTCAATCCCTCAGAGATAGAAGCAATATTTTTTTTTAAAAATAATATCAAATCCGCTAGATATTAGATTAAAAATGCCCTTATTCCGTGGAATTTTGAAGCAAACTACCTCCGGTCAATTTCGATAAAAAAAACTCTCCTAGAGACCTCACGTATTATATTATTAAAAAAAATCAATATTAAATTAAAATAATTAATTTTATTAAAATTAAAAAAACTCATTTGTTTACAGCCATCATCTGTCCTCAAATTCTATATGCTTCTCTGGTCTAGGGCACGACGCATCCTACTCATATAAATTAAATTCAAAGGAAAATAAATATAATACTACGAACAATCACTAATGCACCTTGGTTTATTCGCAACGCTGACATACAAAAAGACCTTATCAAAGAATATGCCACTCCCTTTTACGATAACCTTCACAAATTCATAAATATAAACTCATCTAAAAACTTAAAATTTTTATGAATTTCTTTTTTTCCTCGTTTAATTTTATTATATAAATATTAAACCTAATAACGACTTTTTCATTTCTGTGTCTGGTTCACTAAGTTCATTGGTCTTTATTTTTATTTTTTTGTATTTAATATTTTTTTATTTTTTTTATTATTATTACTCATTATGGTTTTCCAATTTTGTATTTTGTAGTATTATCTATTTATTTATTTTTTCCGTTTATGTTTTTCTTTTCAAGCCACTCGAGCGCCGGAAAAATTTCTAGTGAATTACAATGCAACTAAGCATTATGTGCCAAGGATGACAGCGAAAAATTACAATTCAATTAAACATGAACAATTTCTCAATATGTATTAATTGTGTGAAATTCAGACGAAGAGTAAAATGAGCAGAGTCTAATATATTCAATATATTTCGATATAGATTTTTAAAACATGAATTAAACTCATGGACTCATCCACAAATTGGAATCTGCACACGGATAATAGGGAATATTTAATTTGTCCTATAAGCAACTGAAAGCTTTCTAATGACGATTTTATATGAACCCGTTCATATAAAAGTATTTACAAATTATGATTTTTAATTTAATATTAATATATAATTAATATATAGTGAAGTTTGAAATACTATTGATTTCATTGAAAACCATGAAAACGTGAATAAACAATGCAGCCCCGCGTGATACGTTAATATTATTATAATATATTTTATCAAATCGCCACATCATTATTTCCCCTCAGCATGTTTTATAAACTAGATTGGACAAACAAGATAGGAATGAATTTTGATATTAATTCATAAATCTAAGTCTGAATAACAATATTATCGTTGATATTTATGCACATTTTTAATTTCGCAGTTTATCGTGGTCGGTTCACAATGCAAATTATGTAAACGCACACATAGAACGCTATTTTTAAAAACCATTTCTTTGTGTTGCCGATTGGTGGTATCGCGTGGTTCGGGGGTCACAACCCTTTGTAGCCATCTAGAATAATAAACAGTGTCATTGTATGAAAACTTCATGTACTTTATGAACTTTAAATAAGCTGTCACTATTAATATTATGCAAGCAGACTAACGAGATAAATTATTACATGAAGCTCATACAAGCTAGTGTAAAAGAGATAAATATTCTCGTGCAAAACCCCCGGCTCAAAAATTAAATTGGAACATAAATTTGGGGTGTAACTTTCGGCAGTTTGTATATTTTAACACACGTTGAAATATTGTCTGGGGATTTAACATAGAATACCAAATATGGATAATGAGCCTGGAAACTGCGTATTGAAACTGTATAAACGATTATTGAACTACGGGGAATATACCTCTTCTGTCTCTGCTTTATAAAAAAAACGCCTTTTATTATTTAATTTTGTTTTTCAATTATGTCTAGATTTAAATATATTTTTTTACTATTTTCGCATTGAAATACGACGTAAAAGGTTTTATGATTTGTTGTATAATATTCAGATTTAAGAGACATTAAACAAAAAAATATGATGTTTTCTTTTCTCTTCCAAATTGACTTTAAATTAAATTAAGTAAGTTTTATCTTTTCAAACCAGAGCTTATCTCGTAAGCAAGGAGTATTGTTTTGAAAGTATTTTTTTCAGCATTTTTTTAATACACATTTATAATTGATATTTATGCTATTTGTTCTTTTATATTGTGAAATATAATTGTATTCTAAATTTCTTGCTTCTGATGAATATTTAAATTGTTTTTTCAATGAATAAATTTACTTATATTATTTTTTGCGTGGATATTAAAAACTAACACACGTATGGTTTTGTACATTCGATAATTTGTATTTCGCGTTATCCATCATCTCAATTGGTATGAAAAAATCTTTTGTTTGCTTTTCCTTTTTTCCGCACCATAATTATGATACGTAAAAAGAATATAACGACTCGTATATATTTACATGTGTAAATAATTCAAATGTCATCCTTGTATAAAAAGGTTAAAGGTTGTGTGGATTTTATTTCAGGAAAAAATCAAATTTCCATCGTGTTTTATATTTGAACCGACATTCTCTTTTCTTAAATATTCATAATATGGTCCAATCGTGCACATCGTGTTGATGTATTGTTATATATTTTAAACAATGTATTATAAATATAGCTTTTCTCATTTTTTAAACAAATATTTTATCTGAGATATAAACGTTACTCAGATAAAAATGTTAATTAATTAAAAAATAATTGGTATCAACTTTTATAATTTATTTATGAACTTTCAGTTGCAAGATGACGGCTTAACCCACCTCGATGAAGATTGACTTTATAATTAATTAATTCATGCTTCAGACTCTTTGTTTTCCAACATAATGAAACGTTCTTAGAATATAAATATAAATATAGTACATTTTCATAAAATTATAATGCTCGTATCGATTTTATAGTTATGTTAAAATTATTTTAAAATAATTTAAGAAAAATCTTGGTGAATAAATTATTCCTTTCTCGGGTATTCGATTTAACATTCTGGCCATTTTCTTTAGCAGTTATTCAAATTTTCAATAAGGGTTTATTTGTTTCATGCAAAAATGATGTGGTATTCTAATTTCGGAAAAACCTTATTTTTTTAATTATACAAATTCATCAACAACCACAAACATTTTACCGCACTTCCTCTTATTTATTACGTTATTAAAATAAAAGGATGGATGGCTAGTGGCTCAACATGGCCATATCCTCTTGCTTTGATTAATTAAATGTTTACCGACATTTGACGGCTAATTGGCTTAGTCTTGGTTGAACTTCCGGTTTGGCATATACCGTTTATTCGATAACTTTTACGTCCAGTTAATGAACTGTTAACCCTTCTCAGCTATGCGTATCGATCAAGGATATTGGAAATGTTTCCCGTTTAATTTAACATAACAAATTGCCCATATGAATAATCAATTCGCTTCGGTTTTCATCTATCTAAGAAAATATATTGCTTGATAAAACAATATATAATTAATTTATGACGTATAAATACTATATGATACAGGTATTTTTTTATATTATTACATACATATATATTTTCACCGGAATTCTTCCTAACACATTTCCTTTAAATCTCATTTATTGTCGTGGTTGCGTGATAAATCTTCCAGCACCCGTGAGAACCGACATCTTGCCTCGGAGCATTTACCGGAACGATCCATAAATTTTTCAACACCAAATGAAAAAAAAATTAGAAAGACGTTGATTCAATGTATGTTCGTACACATATATATTGTAAAAATAAGTGAAACGATACAAAAAAATGTCGGATATTATTATATAAAATATTTATGTGTATCCTGAGTATATTGAATTGAAGCAGCGATATACAATCTTTTTATTTATCCCAGGCCACATGTGAGATAAATTTTACGCACCTGGAAAAACTTTTGCTACATTCTAGTACATATCTGGCCAAACTATTAAACCAAAGGGCCGCACTAGAGATTTTAAACGTACGAGGGACTGCAAAATAAAACGATTTTTCTAGATAAACATTATTTACTATTATAACAAAAAATTAATAGACATATTCTTTCAATTGTTTCAAATCTTTTAACATTTAAACTAAAATTATTCAAGTTCTGTAAAATATTATTTTTCTTGTTGCACTGATAAATTTATGGATAGAAGGCGGCCCTCGACTTTCGCACATTTTGCTATTTTCATCTAAATATTCGCTTTTCTGCAGTCTCATGCATCACATGGTCCATACAGTGATAGCTACGTTTAAACTATATTAAATTATATTATATGTATAAGGACAATAATAAATTGGGCCATCGAGGCAACTAGAAGGAAAGATAGGCCTACATTAAGAGATTTTTAAAACTATTATATCTGGAACGCATTAAACAATTGAAGACTCGTGGGCTGAAATAAACGACTTAAAAATGAGAGGTTCCTGAAACTGTCCCGGGTTCCTGGATGAGTTGTTTTATATTTTTTTTAAGTAATTCCGGAAACTTTGGCATATGAAATAGTTAGCCTAACGAATGAACTAAACATGGACGTCAAATACTTAATCGAACCTTAATGGTCTTTATAAATTTTCGGAAGATATCACCGAAGAATGTGGTCCCAATAGAATAGATTCCAATAGTCGTCATGTCTAAGTACGTAAGGCGATTGAGAAAGACACATCATGATATATATCTCTTTATCAAGAAAAGGAAAATGGAGTGGCGTTTAATTAACTCTTGACAGCTTTAACAAGAAAATACCCGAAAGCCCTTAAACACGCTTCGTTAACTTAATTAAGTATGTTGATAAATAGATATGTTTAATAAACTATTGATAAATAAATATTTTATGTTATTTTTTTTCTACATCCCTCTACATTGGAACAATCAACGTTTTCGAATAACACATTTCAAGAACCAATTGTGTGCGAAAGTCGAGGGCTGACTTATTTTATTTTATTTAAAAAAAAGCCAAAATACAACAAAAAAAGTTTTTTTTTTTTAGAAATACGATTATAGGTTTGCGCTTATTACTTCTAGTTTAGTCGGCACTCTCATGTCTGATGATCATGACTATTCTTGTTACGAATCTTTCTGATTTTGGCTCTGCTCTTTATTAAAAGTATATCACTAATAATTTTAAATGTTTATTAAGATTTAGATCCATAAAATATTTCTATCGGTTAACCACATATTGAGTATTGCCGATATAGAATTATTTATGAACGACCACTAAATTGACGATTTTGATCGACATTATGTCTCAATTTCAGGATGATATAATCCCTGGCATATCTGGTGTCACAATTTTTTTTTTACATTATATAATAAATGTGAATTTCTTCATATATATTTTTATATTTGATTAAATATTCTTTTCATTTTTTGCGATCAATAGATACCTGATAATAATTAGTTATTACATGATGGACTATTTGAATCCAAAATTTCATATCGGATTTCATTAGTCATCCTTCCCACATACAAAATAAATAAAAGGTATCTGAAACATTTTCTGATTACATTTCTAGTATCCTGAAAGAAATTGCGGCGTTGAAGTAATTTCAGTACCTTATTATTCTTTTTCATCAGGCCTTAACGTTTTCAGACTTAATTTCACGCGCTCGCATTAATGAAAATGGACGTGTACGAATATAGATATTATTATCAACGTTGAAAAAAATTCGGTATATCACATTTCTCAAATTAATCTCGGGCTTAACGAACACTAAGCACCATACAGGTAAACAAGTTTCGGGATTAACTGCTCGGGGACTTTATTAGGCACTCGTAACAAGATCCGCTCTAAACATGTCCAAAATGACAAAGACACGAATTTTTCAAACTACGTCGACTCAAATTGGCTATATCTTATTACCGGTCCCGGTCTTATACTTATAAATTGGATCGTAAATGCCACGCGTAACGCGCTTTATTTATAAAGTGAGTTTCTAAGAAAATTGGGGATATTTGTTCGTAGCGAACCGGGCGGAAAATTCCCTCGTCCGGACAAAAGAAAACACACCTGCCCCCGTGAGAACCAATTAATGTATAGCAACGCGAAACCGGCTGCTTTCGATAGATTCGCCGGGAAATCATATTGTGCTATGATAAAATCCAAAGTCTTTCGTGCCAATCAATATACATTGAAAACGCTTCGTGCAAAACAAACATTCGGCGTTCGAAGTTTAATCACGTTTGTGATTTGCTTTGTCCGTTTTTTTTTATGAATATCCAAAGCCCGGCATTAATTTCAGATTTATTCACGGTTAAATTACATGAGCCGGTGAACCGCTTTCAGCGGCACGTAATTTGGATACGTTTTGTGCACGTGACCTGAAAATCGGAAATAACTATTCCGAAAGCATTCACATCAACTTGTATTCGCTCGCGTTGCTAAATTATTTGCTATATTATGTAATGGCGGTGTTTATTGTAAATCGTTCATACTTGATGATTTTAATCGAAATATGTACAAATTACATCAGCTGTTTACATAAAATATATACACGCTTTTCATTTTATAGTATATTCATATTTCTTTCAGACTTTTTCTTTGTTGTCTTCGTCAAATTTTATTATTTAATATATTACACATTATTTTATTATTTAAATAATAGTTCGAATAACGCAATCACGACGAACTTAATTTAAACTGAATAATAATGGGGACTTCCGTTTTCTATCGCCAAAGCGTTTATTTGCCCTCAATGGAATATGCAAACCGTTGAAATTGCATTAAATTGTCCAGGCTTGCAAGCAGTAGCGTCTCTGTAAATGTGACCAGAACTGTTAACTAGGCCATGAAATTGGCTCGCAAATTTAATATCAGACTATGCAAATATTATCCTTAGCTATCCGCCGTTCCGGTAGAGAAACTCTATCAAAGCCGTCGGGACGTCGGAAAATTTCCAGGAAAATCTTTATGTTATATAATTGAAGTTGAACACATATACGTACATGTATACTCGAGTTTGTCGTAACATTTTATTATTCTATAATTGAAATCACGATTATATGATCCAAATACATTTCTCGGTTGCCTTAACTTACGTAAATATATCTATATTATATCATAACTCGGTATTATGATGGATAACCACGGGAAGGAAATGTTTCTGTAACTGTTACCGAGTTGCGCTAAACTTACATCAAAAGCTATTATATTAATACTAAAGAAATTTAAACTTCCGAATAACTTGAATATACCCCCAAACGCTTTGTGTAAAATATTGAAAAACATTATTAATATGACGCATATAATACTTTAATTAATCAAAATTGTTTATTCAAAAGCTTTGACATTTATAATTCTGGCGATGAATGGGATTTAAATTTTAATTCGTATTAGATTAGAATCGCGTACTTAAATCTCTTAGCTTATACATTTACATATCGCCTACACGTCAAAACACTTAGTCGATGTCTTCATATGATGAAATACATATTGTTATATAATGAGAGACGTGCTTAAATTATATTAAAATTTCGTATTCATGAGCATAAAATATGTTTTTTTTTACGAAAGAGAGCTTTTCATTAATGATTTTATAAACATATAATATAACTTATTCTATCTAATAAATTATATTTCATACTTTTTACACAGTATTATTGATATCACTATTTATTTTTATTCCCGATTCCAGTATTTTCAGACTTTAAATCATCTACGTTAAACGCATTCTGAAAATCACTGTGACCAGAATACATTCTAATAGAAATATTTTCCACGGAAATCCCACTAATTATTAAGATGATTGAAATCATCACAAATTAAGACATCGGCAGATCCTTCTCGACCAGATTCTAGATGACGAAAACTTAAAAGAAATTGCTTTGGTGAACATTGAGTCAGTTAAGAAAATTGATAAGGATATAATGGATCTAACACATCGGTAGAAATAATTAAAGAAGAATTAAAATATCCTAATAAGCGATACTAATTTCTTTTGTGCTTGAAAGTTTAATTATAGTTAATTTAATGAAAGTTTATTTATAAAGTAAACTGAAAAGTAATAACATTTTTTGGTTGTGGCGTTTTTACATCAGTTTTTCACCGACTTCCGTCTAATAAATTCCGTCCATTTGTAGTCTACAGTTTATATTTTTTGTATCCTTAATAAAAATGCCAGGGTCAGAAATTGAGGATTTCCATTGTGTTAAATTATAAAGATTGTAGACGAAACTGTTAAAAAAGCGATTAGTTTTAGACAACGCAAAGCGACGCGCAGCAAGAATCACACAGAATCCACTAAAAGGGGTCCATTTATAAGTTTATCCACCTTATTCACAAGATATTGCGCCTTTAAAATATTATATTTTCAAATATGTATTTCGAGCATTCATTTAGAAATATTTTATTACTTCATTAGAAGACGTGAAAATAGACTATTTTTTTTTAACAACTTTACAAGAAAGAAAAACGAAAAATCGGCTAAACTGCGGAAAAAAAATATTTAAGATTTATTGAATAATATAAATAGATCTAATCATAATACTGATTAATAAATCCAGAATAATAGCAATTGACTGAGATTATGGATCTTAGAAATGCATCATTTCATGAAACAAGTCACAGTATTGGTTACAGTTCTGAATCTAACTCTGAATTTGAGTTCGATCAAGTTCATCAGAATAATTAAAAAAGCAACTAACTTGAATATTATGTTTAATTATAATTTATATTTATTTAATTTATTTAAATCTTTTGATAGTTTAAATACGGAATATTGAAATTTTTGGAATAACGGAATTTTTGTTTCTGTTCAAAGAGTATCTTAAATGGCTACAAATCTCAAGATACGTCATAGACAATATGACAAAATATAATAATTATACCAACAAAGCCCACGAATTTAAAACAAACTTATTATTTTCGCGAGCTCGGAAATATTTTATAAACCTCCATTACTGGTAGAATTTTTTCAGTTATTTCAGTATTTGTATTGTATTTTAACGAGTGATTTAAATATCTGCACATAGAAATTGACGGTTATATACTTTTGTTTGTTCCCAATATGTATTATTCATTTTTCAATGATTTCTTTTGACCCAAAACGTTGAATATGATTTTCTTTATGGAAAAATCTTTTTGTCGGCATTCGTTGTTTGCGGCCATTTCGATCAAAGGATTGCTCTTAAATAATTCCAGGAATACCCTTTGTTCCAACAATTGAACACATCGAAAACACATTTTTTTTGTTTTAAAACTCTGTTAATAAAAAAATGTATAAATTTATAAATATATCTTTTATAAAATAATATTTATTTTCAGTGAAATAATTACATTTATTTCGTAATCCGGAACGGGCTAAGACTAAAATGAGCTCAGTTCGGTTTTAATCTCTGTCGAGAAACCTTTAAATGGAGATTTTCTCGTTCAAGAATATTAAGGTTGGAATTAAATTAATCCCAATCGTCCTTTCAAGGACATCAAAGGATTTTAAATTATTTGGATTGCCGCAATATACGCACAGTTCGCAACTAAAGTACATATATACATCAACCGCTCCCATGATATTTGTCCCTGAAATCTTTGCCTTTGAATAATTAAATACGACACAGGTACAAAATTTACTACGCAGTCTTTCGTCAGCATCATCAATCCACTTAGTAGAGTTTACGAAATGTTTTATTAAGCACGAATAAGGATATAGAAGAGCCGAAAACTCTGAAATATTTATTTGATTTTTAATGCTTCAGCAAAATTATTCCTGCTATTTATTAATATTGCTATTTCAATTCTCTTAATAATATTTTTATACGTATAGTACAATTAAAAATTCGGTTACACGATTCAAATAACAAGCTTTCTTAGTATATCTTATATATACATATATTTTAATGAATAAATTTTCATCAGGGTATTTATTTTTTTATCAAATTGCTTGTATAGCTTTGTCGGAAGGAGACTTCTTTGCGGTATTGTATTATACATATAAAGATCCCATTATTAGGATATTTGGTGAGGAGTTCGTACACAATTCTACTTGAATTCCGATTCAGCACATTTGTCTGTGCAAATAACAGAAATTTGCTCACTGAGTGTTGTTTCTGAAGCGCATGTCTAAGCATCTTCATCTGTAGCCGAGACTTGGAGAAGCACATTTTTCGCTCGTAATAATATTACGTATTCACGACGTGCCCTTGTCGACTTCCTCGGGCCTCGTCTCTAATGAATATTTCAGACGTCGTTATTTTCAGTTTTATATCTCCACATTCATGGTATAAAAATAAAAATTTTAGCGTCGCCGTCATCCTTATCGGCTACACTTTTCATTGTCCCGAATCCAAAAGTGCAGATGAATAACAGATTCACCATGATATTGGACAATCGGTGAATAAAAATATTGACGTAAATAATTTCCCTGAAATCTGATGACTTATAATATTAATATTTGTTTACCAGTCAAATAAGATGAGTCGTAAAATATCATCCAATACCGCGCTCTCAAGCATCGTAAAATTCTCTACGACCCAACTTTTACTCGATTGCAAGGGAAACCATATAAACATCTTGACAGGGCTGAGAAAAATATTATATTAAAGAAAATATCTCCAGAGGCACTAGCCCAAATTTGTAGATCAATACAATTTGTAAAATATTTTATTTTATATACTCTACGGCATTTCTATCTCATATTATTTACAATTAAACTATAAAGAAAATCGTATGAAATGTAGATGTTTCTAATATTCAATACCAATAATTATATTATATTACAACTGTCCGGATTATTTTGTATTATATTATGTTTCCCGGATCTAGGCGGAATCTACAGGACTGATAATATCTTAGATCCAGAGTTTTGTGCGTCTTTCTTATGATTTAACCTCTTGTAACCGCCTTTTTTAACTCTAACTAATAATAACTATTTTAGTTCATCTGCGAATTCTTCATTTCGTATAGCCTTGTAGACTGAACCCAAATATAGATCGCTGTATTAACTGTCGATCATTAATCACCCAAGGAAAAAAAAGCCGTGGCTTAAGTTTTTCAATCTCTTCTTAATATTATATATAGGAAAGTTGACCGCATGATTGATCTAAAGATAAAGATATAAATATCACATTAGACATGTCGTTAGTATTACTGTTTTCTTAATTAAAATATATATGTACGAATAATATTACGATTGTAAAATTTAATTATTAGGTTTTCTTTTTTTTCACGATTTTCTTTTTAAAAATTACACGGTTTTTTTAATTAAAGAAACTAATCTATAATTTTGTATGAATTTTATTACTTTTTTTACATGTACCATATAAAAACTGAGTTGATGGTATTTTTGAATTTGCAATTTTATTCCCATACGGGACAAAGCACTTTAAATTTATATTAGTGATTATCTTTAATTAGCGTTAATTTCTTGTGTTAAAATAATTAATCAAAAAAAATTAAATTAGGCCAGAATGAAAAATCTGTCGAATCTCTAAATAAAGGACGTGTAGCTGTTTAATTATTTAATTGAATTATTTGAAAATGACTGAATGGCATGACGGAAAAATTTAAAATCACCATCCACTCATATTTATTATTCGAAACAGATTTTAAAGATTCGGCAGTAATGAGTCTCTTACGCTTGTATTCCCTCCTAACCAGTGGCATAAAGAATTCTCAGAATTCATAGATATAGCGCGGATATATCACAATTCTCGGAGTGTGATATGTAATTCTCAAGTCTAGTTAACTTTTTAGGTTTTATTATAGTAAAAAAAAGTAGTTCAGCATTTGTCAAACCTCATTTTATATATATTAAATAATTTTATAACTAATGTTAATTATATTATATGTCACAAACTTTCTGTATTTCTCTAAAAAAGTCTACTGAATAAATATTATAAATAATCATTGACCTTTATTGTCCGCAATCGCGGAAAACAACAATATGCTAATAACGCTCGCATCCGGTATGTGCTAAGTGCGAATAAAACGTATACTAGTGACACGTCCCGCGATAATTTGGGCGGTCGGTGTACCGGCGGCGTATCCTCAGTCTGCGGCGGGACATCGCCGGGTGTGCGTGTCATTTACGCGTCATATCGATTAGTAGAAAATTTCAATAGTCAACATATTGATGAAGAATTCATTAATATCTTGACTTGAAATCTTGGGGTCTATTTTTCATTATAAATAGACCCCCTACGGACGACGCGGTTGGTTTCGAGCCGCCGTGACGGATCGATTAATTGCTATTCCACATCCCTTTTAACTGAAGGATGTAACGAGCATGAATTTCTGTTTTGGACGAACATGAGCATGATTTTCTTGATACGTTATAAAAAAAAGTAATTTTACAGAAAAATCGCTTATTACCAAACATTCTTGTAAATATTTTTTATGTCGCACTTTTCTTAAAAACATTCATTTATATTAACGTCGTTTTCGTGCGCATACATGCATATAAATACAACCCTGCACGCGAATAAATGTCTATTTTATCCCGAGAAAAGCCTGTTAAATATTTTTTATGTTTATGTGAGACTATAAAAACGTATTACATACACATCCCTGTGTCTCGTAAATTCAAATATGACACTTTTCGACTTATTGATTATACAAATTTACAGGTGCAGACATTTTTGCAAAAATGTAATTTAAAATTGATCAATGTTTCATTTATATTTTCAGGCGATGCATGTCATCCGTACGAGCCGTTCAAGTGTCCAGGGGATGGAAATTGCATTTCCATCCAATATCTATGCGACGGCGCTCCCGATTGCTCTGACGGATACGACGAGGACTCCAGGCTCTGCACTGCAGGTGATACACATTAAAAAAATCAGCTTGCTATTTCGCACACAAACACATTCGCTATATGTAATTATTCCGAGTATACGCGAACTTATATTACACGAAATTAAATGCCAACATCCACCGTCCCCCAGGCGACAACCAAACCGAAACACGAGTTGTATACACGTAATTTGTGTGTGATGCTTAAAAAAAATTAACTAGATTTAATTAAATACACAGTACGTGTATTTATTATTCATCTCGATCTTGTTGTCTTGATTCAGCTATCAATAATTAAATTGTATTACGTATCCACGTACGTTGTAAAATAATCAAAATATCTATAAAAAAAATATATATTAATATTTAAGCATAAAACGAATTTAGACTTACGAACAAAACAAATTATACGTTTGTCCCTGAGAGGATTTTGACTCGGATTGGATCTGTCCCTGTCAGAGAAACCCGTTGCGTCAACGTAAAAAAAAATACGTCGGAAAAATAAATATCTGCATATGGATACGTTTTTAGCTTGTATATACCACATTAATTTATTTGCTCTCAAATAAAGTCTATATAATATTAAACAATTTTCCACTTAATATATTTTACATTTTCCCGAGGCATTCTCCCTATTTATTTGCATATTTATATTTAATATTCGGATACATTGTCTCTTACTTTATGCGGCAAACAGATTCAGCAAGTAGAAAATATATAAATATCTGGATGTCTGTACGAAGGTATATTCAGACGTACAGATCAATGTCAGGATCGAGATAGCGAGAAATGCTTTTATCAAAATATTTTGCATTGTCGCCGATTTTGCGAGACATGGACGTTGCTACTAGCAAATAATACGTCTGGAAATAAAATGTCGTTTTTTTAAAGAAAATTTCCAGAAAAACTATATTTATTAATTATTAATATAAAATATAATTTCTACCATTATTATTTGAAACGTCTCTCCATCTTTGTAATGAATTTGATCCCCCTCCGTAAAATTATGTCGGTTTTGATTAGAAATATTCGAATCGTTTTCCATCCTAACGATTAAATATTTCTTTCGTGATTTTCGTTTATGTGGTGGACGCTCGTTATCGTGCTGTAGAAACACTTGGCTTCGATTAATAAATGAGGGGGGTTTTTTCTTTCTAATGCAGCATTCATCATATCCAACTGTTTGCAATAAATCTATGCTGTTATTGTTTGGCTTGAATAAAGTGATCATTTTAGTCTCCAATAATTAAATTACATAAAAACAGTTCTTTCACTTTCTGTTTTAAGTGTTTATCGCACGTGTTTAGCGGGTCGCTTGCAGCGTCCATTTTCCTAATCTGCACACCTTGCAATTTGTTTTATTTTATTTTTCATAAAGACAATGCGTGATTGGCATTACAGAAAAATCCAGGACACCAATCACCCATAAAAACAAAGTAACTTGAAAAAAAATGACATATATAACCATAAAGAAGGGAATAACAATAAAGAAAAGAAAAGAATTATAAAATATCAACGAAACTGCGATATTTCACATCAAATATATCTACATATTAGGCCAAGTGGTTGAACAGAGTAATAGCTCTGGTTACCGGGGAGTTTCTGAGAGCACCTGTCCTCGCATTTGGCGGAAGAATAAACACACGCGAATATAGTGGTACACACTCGATGGTAGTGAGGTGGCGCCCATAAGGGCAACTCGCACAGTACAAGGGGGTTATGTACTGCGCCAACCAACAGCTTGAAGAAGTGCTTTGCCAACTAATTCGACCCTCTTTTCTCGAGAGTATTCTATTCTGGTTGCAGTTGGATTTGACTCAACTTCGGCTTTCTTCGTTCTATATAATATATACTCCATATAAAATATTTTCGTTCCCAATTTTCACAGAGATATTTGTATTTTGATAGTTGAATAAATGCCTACATTTGCAAAAGCGTGTGTAACACACCACAACTAAGGGTCCAAAAGGACCATAATAAATACGAAACGACTTTCCAGACAAACCAATGAGTACCTCAGACAAATCATTCGTGAACCAAAGTATTATCTTCTGGAGACCATCATTAAGGGAAAAGTAAAATGTAAACGGTGTTGGAAAGAAAGAAGCTCGTGACTCCGCAATATTCTCAACTGGACTAGACCTACTGATAGGTTAAAATTTGTTCTAACTCACTAAGGATACAAAAATTTATGGAGAAAAGATAATGATCAGTAAACCTTTTACGTCCGAAAAAATGACAAAGAACATTAAAAAGAAAAAAAAAACATTCGAAGTCTAAAGTAAATCAGTTTGTCAGCATGGTTCATCTTCTTAGTTCTAAATTGGTTACATTGTTATTTGTAATGAGTGGGCAACGATATGGGCTTTAAGGGGTGAGGCTAAAATGATAATCGCAGAATTGAATTAGCTAAATCATTCAAAATTAGACTTTGTTATTTTATATATTCAGAAAAAAAATATCATAATTATATTAATATGTTATCTTTTAGACCAAAATTCAAGACCATACAGATTCAGACCAGCAGTAAATAAAACTATGATCATCCTTTAGCGGACATGGCACGAAAAAACCCCTTTAGAAAATAACCGCTTTAAAAAGGCGCTGATTAATTATTCTATTATTAATTTTTATTCAAATCACGATACTAATTATGAAACGATTTAATTTATCTTATCGAATATAAAGCCTTCCAAATTTTGTTCCAATTATTGCTTAATATTTTTGTATGTTAATGCTGATCTAGAGTTTAATTTATGGTGCTTCGTGTTAAAACCGTTAAGGGTCTCTTCGACACAATGGTTCATTAGGGATTCTCGGCATCCTTTCGTCCTTTCACATTGGCTCTTAGCAACAGCTTCATTTAAATTTAAACCGAATATTTTATGCGCTAATTTAAACATAGTTTACTGAATAATGAGAAATTTGGCAAATATTAAATTTAATTAATTAACAGTTTGAACACGTCGGTACGTACATATTAATACATACAACCGACATGCGAGGACTGTTATTATTAAAAATATTATGCTCTACGGGGCAAACACCATATTGTTAGTTTGTCCGCTTTCGCGAAACCAACGTTTCAGTAAATTCAACAGACTGAAACAAAAATATTGTTTTGTCATTGTGAAAATATTGGCATTCCATGTACATAAATAAATCAACATGCTTATAAAAAGATTTATTTTATATCATATTGGATGATATTTTATATTTCTTTCAATGTACAGAGATTTGTACAATGTGTATAAGTATTTTAGATCGTTCAATTTATATATTATTATTTCTAATAATAGGTAATAATTTATGTATTAAATGTTAAATGATAATTAGTAAAGAAACGCTTAGAGCAATACGATCAAATTAATCAATACAATCAATCAAATTAAGGATCATAGTTATTAAATCTCGCTGGCTGTTTATAAGTCTAATTGTCCCATATTTTTGTCGCATTGGTATATTTGTCCCTGACGTATCTTGACATTGGTAGCCATATTATGTGATTACTTTATCGTTGGCCTTCAAAATGCTCTCATGTTTTGTGCTCGGCGAAATCGCCGAGCACAAAATGAAAATTCATTTGTGAAAAATGTAGAAAGAAATTTTGACTAAAAATAACACAGTTGTTATGCCTCTACATCTGTATTCGCCAGACAAGGCCTCGTACGAGTACGAATTAAGACTTGATGAAAAAACTCATCTCAAGATAAGTAGGGTGATAATAACATAATAGATTAGTTATCAATTTACACAATATCATATTCCCAAAGTAATTAATAAATATTTTTATAATGAGTATTTTACTGCTTTTGTATCTTCATTACTCGCACTTAACACTAATTAGACCACCATTAATTCTAGATTAAATTATAATCATTATACGTAGTGTTTAAAAGACATAATTAATAATATAATGTAATAAAAAAAATTACATAATATTATTTAATTATGAGGATACACGGATAAAGTAATTGACATTGAAATGCGTATATATAATATATAAATATGATTATTAAATAGTATTAATATTAATTAAACCTTTAAAAGTTAGTTAAAACAAAATATTAAATATGATAGATAAATAAAATGGACATTAATATATTTTTAATGAAAATTATCCATTAATTTTTATTGCTAATAAATTATTTATAACATCATAAAAAATATGATTTTTTAAATTTGGCCAATCTGCTTCTTTTTTGTTAAATAACATCAGAGTATTTGTACGTGCAGATGTATGTATAATGTTACCCTCATTGTAACGCTATCAACCCTTCAGACGAGTATAGCCAATTAAGACCTTTTCGTCGGGTACTTGCAATTGCTTTTTAGTACGAGGAGTAAAATTATTTCTGTTCTTAAGAAAAAGTTTTATAGAACATAGTGACCATATACAGAGCATTGGCCCTGTCTAAATGTAGGAACGGAGTGGAATTAAATCACGAGTTATTAGGGATAAACCGTGGTACTAAACAATAAAGAAGTTTTCTTTGTAAGGCTTCTCAAATTTAGCAAAAACATTAAATTTAGCTGAGTATACCACAAAAACTACAAAAGTAAAAAACGTAATATAGCTTCTTTATATTTTCGCTAAAAGTCGGTTAACATTTTAGCATCCTTAATCCATCAATAAATATCCTCATTTTCTATATAAGTTATATAGCATTCAAAAACCGATCTTCTTTAGGTGTTCGATTCTTATTAAGCACACCTTATCAGAAATGGTTATTTCAGAGTAGCAACACTAAATAGACATTTCGTTAAAATTATTACTTAATAAAAACATATTCTGATACGTGACTTAAGTTTTTAGTTTTATTTATAAATACATTTTAATAAAATATTAGCTTTGATAAAAAAACGAAATATTCATTTATCTCAAAAGATTTGTATTCATCAATATTCACATTGTCCTCCAAGTAGTCCATAATACACTTGTGTCAGTGGTTTTTTTTTAATTTTTAAAGCAGTTTTGAACATTCGATATGTCGCTTAGCTTCTTCGGTGATTTTATCTCGATTCTTTGATGTTTATTTTTGACTGGAAATAAAAATAAGACGTACTGTATACAAAAAAAACCAAAAAAATGTGACAATTAGAATTATACAGCTTTTTTATCAAATCTTTTCCATTTTTATTATTTTTATCTTAGATGGATTTCAATCAATTGTACTAATAAATAATCTTATATAAAGAAATATGTTAAATAAAATAATAAATAATCAATTAATAAAATAACCGTGAGCGCATAAAGCGCGTGCCTGGGGCTTCAGCGGATTGAGGCCCCCTCAAAATGATTTTCTTTTATTTATTTTTTAATAATAATTCATAACTTGGCAGAATTCTCTGAATTAAATTGACAAACAAATAACGCGAGCTATGAAATGTTTTTCAGATGGCTACGTCAACGGTCATATTTTGTACCATAAGAGTTTTTCGCCGACCTGATCCTTGGATTCAGGCGCGTAGCTACTTTAAGATAAAACTTAAAAATTCAGGGGCCCTCGGCATACAGCCTTACAGTCCCTCGGCCCTCGGGGGAGTTATGAACTTTTCTAGAAACAATATGTAAATTTGAATAAAAATTGTATTTTATTTCTGGCTTTTTATATAAATTGATGTTAAATAGAATGTGTCCAAAATATTGCAAATTGAGTAAAAAACGTGCTCGTAGAATGCACATTATAGGGTGTAGGGATAGTAAAGATATTTTGAGGGGGGGGGGAGCTTAAAACTGAATTATGCCTGGGGCCTCCCAAGTGCTAAATTCGCCACAGCTTGAAATATGTAAGTAAATATCTTGGGACACTAATAATCGATACAGTTCAAAAAGGGGAAAAAATAAAAACAAATCACAATTTATATTAATATATCTCTGTATATAAAATAAATCTCTCTGTGCACAAAATAAATCAAATAAATCTATACGAAAATTAAATGAATTAAAAAAAAGTGATTGAAAAACTCTAAAATACATGTCCGACGCGAATGTCGTGTTCGACAAACTATCCACGAATTTCGATGAAAAAGTCTTTCGTAGTGCTATTTAGTGCAAATGATTATCTGAAATAATTTGTTTTATTTTAGATGTAATTTAAATAATATACAGTGGAACCTCTCTTAACGAGCACCTCGCATAACGAGTAATTCGCATAACGAGCAAAAAAAAAGGGAAAAAAATTGCTCCCTTAACGAGCGACATTTCGCATAACGAGTGACGCAGAAAGGGGAACAAAGGGGAACAACACAAACGTATGACGCACTTGTGTGTGTTGGATCGTATTTCACAGCAAGAAGTTATGAAGGAGAGTTTGGAAGTAGAAGTGAAACACTCTTCTGACGCAATAAGAGAAATGCTGAAAGCATGGGAAACTGCTTCATCGTACATTGAGAAGCATCATCCTAATAAGGAGGTGGCTATGCGTACTACAAACATATTCAATGATAACGCTGTGTCACATTTTCACCAAATTTTTAAAGACCGGCTAAAACAGATACAAGCCCCTAGACAGCTTAGTAAAAATAATTAATTATTTGTCATAAATTAATAAATACCAGCGTTTCGATTTTAAAAAATGCTTTTTATACAATTTGCGCTATTCCTTTAACAATTTCAGTGCTATAATGGAATAAACGTTAAAAAAAAATATTTTGCAAATAAACGCATTATCGTAAAGCCGAGATGATTTATATGAGAAAATTAGTTTCGCTTAACGAGTGTTTCACACAACGAGCAAGATTCTGGAACGAATTATGCTCGTTATGAGAGGTTCCACTGTATAACAAATAAACATCGGAACGCTTAGAACATATTTCTGGCCAAACCATTGAGAAAATTTAAGAGAGAGAACAAACGCTAAACAATAATTTACAATACGAAATACCACGTAATGGTTTGCACTTGAATTGAGGCCGGTATCGATCAGGGCAGGTGACATTGCTTTGGCGAGGGTTGGTTGCGTCGGCGGCCCTGCTTCTGTTTGCCGCCTCCACTCTGTTCCGAAACAGACGACTCAATTTACAGCCCACTAATGGCCCCGTTTCCACAACTTCGGAATTTACACTCGCCAGAGTAAACAACCAGATTATAAGAACCCTCGACTTGAACCCTCTCCACTTTTCCGACAATTCCGTTCCGACTAATTTGCTTTATGTCCGTTTTAAATGTTAACGACACGTATTATTTGTTGCTTGTTACTCTATAAATGGCTACAGCACGAAGAACAAAATTCTTGTATACATTGTGCTCTTTACCTTTATCGAATAATAAAGCACAATTCAGAAACCTATGACTTTAAAAAGCTGTAAACTGTATAGCACCGAACATATTTATATAAAAAATATATAATGTGTCGGCATTTTTCTCTTCTCTAACATACTTTTGTATGTCCACATGTAACGTGTATACTAGATGGAAATAATAAAACACGCTTTATATGCTTCATATCCGTAATAACGACATAATATAAAGGGGAAGGAAAAGCAGTGATGACGCACCTATTTCATCTTTTTCCCTCGAAGAAAAAAAGGACGCAATTTTCGTGTACAATCAAGAAATATTAAAAATTCATGTGAAATTTACCATGCAAAATCGCACGTAATATATGTATAAATAATATATTATGTTTTTACAATTTTTTATTTTAATAATTGAATAAACTCCACATACACAGACTCCTCTTTTTTTATATTCATTTCACGTAGTCCACACATTATCTCACATTTTATCAGACAATAGACATTCGGGATTAGTGTCTTTTCTATTCACCCAGATCTTCGTAATTTGTTTTTCCGACAGGGCTTTAACGTTTCTCTCGGGGTCACCTTTATTACTCGTTTATTCTTTCAGCTTTTTCGACCCTCACATAAAAACTCTACTTATCTACGTTAAAAAGTATATACAATTACGTAGCCGGGGGATCAACTAAACCTAATGAATGAAGGTGGGTCTTTATTTTTTTTAATCGACCGTGCCGCCGAAACCGAAATTGACCTATTTATTTTCGTGATAGTGTCATTTGTAATAAGCGTATATGTGTGTGTGTGTATGCTACAATCGATAATATCTAATTAGCTAATGTAGTCCCAAACTAAATTAATTATATAATTCATATCTCACGTATGATTTTTTTAATTATTAATATTAAAAATATATTCAACCCTATCGTGATGAGTTTCATGCAAATGAATGCATTTAATTAGCGATTTGTCGGCAGTAATTAATTGATATGTGTGTGTGTGTGTCGTGTTACATGCACGTGTGATGAATTATTCGTCCAACACAGTTTCCAATTTGTATCCCACGTGAAATTTGGCTATTGTGCTAACTGGGCTTTGTTGCCCGGTTCTAATTAATTTTCCGTTGGATAACTTTCAATTACGTCGGAATATTCAGCATGCGTAAATTCGCACTCGCGTATGGAAATTCAAACGTGTAGGCGAAATTGACAATAAAAATTTTGTTTGTGCAAATTAATAGGCATTCAGCTGAAACAAATTATTGGCATACGTTAATAATATGTCGATATTTTTTAAAATCTATATATGGAACGCGTATTAAAATTAATATAAAACAAAGTTGTTTTTTAACGTAAAATATACTCTGCTTCATTTTCCACAATGCTCTATCTATCTAGTAGACTTACAAGCCCATAACAAAAAATACTCTTACCTCCTCTACATAAGTCATATTTTTTCAGTCCAAATGAATTTGTAGACTGCTGAATATGTAATAATTAAATGAAACAATGTCTGGTTAATAATATGAGGGATGAGGCATTGTTTCCCATTCAATCTGCTCGGGCTTTGTTATGTCTACATCGGTGTATGTGGCCGAGCATTATTCTGATGGAAGAACACCTTTAGTCTTAGAACCAAAAATGGTCGATTTACTTTCAGCGCTGACTTAAGCCGCTAAGCTACTCGCCGTAGAACTCCTTTGTTATAGTTTGTTTAGGTTGAAAGTTCAAAATTGACTTGACCTTTCATATTCCACTAAACAGATAACAATACTTTACGTGGGTGAAGACCTTATTTAGTATGGTGTGTATGTGTTTCTCTTTTCCCTACTTACTATCTTCGGCGCTTGACATTTTTATAGGTAATCCATTAAATGGGAGTCATAATAAATTTTCAAAAATCAACACCAAAAATGGTTCTAAAAAAATATTAAGAAGTTAAATATATCGCTTGCCTTTCTTAGATATGTTTTATGTCTATCAAGCGGATGCTAGTAGTATGAAAAATACAAAAACGCTACCAATCGCATATCTGTTAACTTTTCTACATGTGAAATGTCGGGCACAATAATTTTAATGCATAGTAAGAACAAACTTTCTATAATATATTCTAAATAAACTTTTATTATTAGGACCGTGTCAAATCCAATATCAATTAGTCTTAGTTGTAAAAGTCGTTCTTTTTCTTATAGCAATTAGTTTTATCCCTCATTGTATACTATTCTCTCCAGCTCTCCAGCAATACTTTATAATAAATAAAGAAACCATGTTTTTTATAAAAACGATCTCGTTATACGTATATATAATATCTACTGACCTTGATTCTTCTAGTGTCTTGATTTTTTTGATGTAGGCTTTATCTTTAATGTATACCCAAAAGGAAAGTCATGTCGCGTCATGTCTGGAAAATGGACCGGGTATTGTTTTTTAAGATTCACATCAAGATGTGCTCTTTACATACACAAGGAAGCATCACAACGTTAAATAATAGAACACATAATAAATAAATACAACAATGTTAATCTTAGTGACCAAAAATATCATGATTATTTTTTTTAATGTGGAGGCAATCTACCACATTCTGACATACCCTTTGACTATTTTATGCGATTTTTTTACACTTTTATATGTTTTACACCATAGGTTTTTTAAAATTATTAATAATACCAAAACAATACTTTATAATGTTTAAAATTAAAAATATATTTACGACTATATTTTTATTGTCCTCGGTATGGTGATAACACAATGGAACACTGATATATCGTTTACGCATTCGTCATTTTTTTTAATCCAGGCTAATGTTAAATAATCCCGCATTTATAATTTTTTAAGGTCTCCTGAAAAACAATGGATAATTCTTCCACTGGGTTTTAACCTTTTCCACACTGTGGCCAGAAAAATTGAACCACATTTTTTCTATTTATTTATAAAAAAATTCTTTTACTGAATAGGATGGCTGATCAAACCCTATAAATGTTTTTATTCATTTCACTAATGAAAATATTTTATTATTTATTCGTGGGGATTCAAGCAGAACGTAGATTCGAATAAATAAAAATCGGAAAAGGTTAAAAATAAGCGTTCTCAGTAATAAAAATGTATATTTACATATGAAGGATATTTCAGACATAACCTAAACGCTTAGTTATTTTGATTATGTTATCTAATGCGGGAACTATGCGAACTCTCGTTTTCTCTTCTTCTTCAAGTGCCTTGTCCGCTTTGGGACTACTATGGGCGGCTGAAACAATTCTGGAGCTCAGGATCCGGTTTAGTTTTAAATATTTCAGAGCCACGACAGCTGCTCTCTTCCCACCTTCCATTTTTACCTCTATGGTGGTCTGCAGAAAAGTCCACGAATTGTGTGTCCAAAGTATTAAAATTTACGGTTTTCATAAATTCTTGCCCATTGTGGAGAAGTTATGTTTTATTCTCTTCCACCCATAGAATTTTCAACATTATTCCATAGCAACATATTTCAAACGCTTTCAGCCGGTTATTGATCGCTACCAGCAACGTCCATGTCTTGCAACCATACAGAAGTACATACCACATATAGCCCCGTGATATTCGGAGACGGATCTTAATCCAAGTAAAGTCGGGTTTTTCCTAAAAATTTAAATGTATTCATCAATATAAGCGTGTCACTAGTACACGTTTCACTCGCACTTGACACATCGTACGGGTGCGAACGAAAAAAAACATCGCGCTCGTGACTACGGAAGCGAGTATTGTTGTTTTTATTTTTTTTCGCAATTGCAGACAATAAAGTTCAATTGGATTATTTATTATATTTATTCGTTAGCCATTTTTAGACAAGTACAAAAAGTTTGTGACATGTTATATATTAAAAGAATTATTCGATAAAAATTAAAAACTTGGGGTACGGCTAGGTTAAGATACATCAGATTCAAGTGTACCAACACACCAAAACATTGTGACAATTAGAAATATATAATTTGGAATTAAAGCTCATCTGTAAATGTATTTTTAAAAAATATATTATCATCTCTAAGATTTGCGCAAGTCTGCAAACATTTCGAATGTTAACATTATCGAGCCTTTTTTTTTTTTTAATTTCAGCTAAAAGGCCACCAGTAGAAGAAACTGCATCATTTTTGCAATCACTTCTTGCATCCCACGGACCTAATTACTTGGAAAAACTGTTCGGAAGCAAGGCGCGAGATGCACTAGCTCCTTTGGGCGGTGTTGAAAAGGTTGCAATCGCTTTATCAGGTAAAATAAATACATACGGACATACCAATCTTCAACATGTGAAGAAGATGGATCATTGAATGTGTTGAATTTTTCAGAATCGCAGACGATAGAGGACTTCGGCGCGGCCCTTCACCTGATGAGGTCTGACCTGGAGCACCTTCGCTCGGTGTTCATGGCGGTGGAGAACGGCGATCTTGGCATGCTGAAGTCCTTGGGCATCAAAGACTCAGAGCTGGGCGACGTCAAGTTTTTCTTGGAAAAGTTGGTCAACACGGGTTTCCTGGACTGAATAGCGCCCGAGCCTGCTTCTGATTACTACTTCGTTCACCCCCTACCCCGTGCCCCCATCAACCCCGGCTTCTACAGCTACCTCCCCTACGACTCCTACAGCTACAAGTAATTCTTGGAACTTTGTATGCCCCCAACTCTCCTACACTCCCCGCGTTGAACCCAACTCTGTCGCATCTTCAACATCGCCCAATCATCAGCCACTCCGAAATCAACCGAACACAAACGTTTCATATCTGCGCATGATAGAGCGCATTTAACGCTCTTGACCATTGAAATGAAAATTTTGGTAAACTCAAAAATTTTCAGTTAATAATTAATTATATAAATTGCCATAATATATAAATATGAATAAAATGATTTTATTTTGGTTGAAATTATATATTCGAAACAACGTTAATTACAACACATTATGAAACCATCGATTATGCCAACAACCAAAATGTAATTGTTCTATTGTATTTTTACAGCAGTCAGTCACCACAGTTGAGGTATAGTGATTTCATATATGAGATCCTGTATTGAGAAGGAATTGCGTATATAATTAAATATATTTTGCTAAAAAATTATGATGATTTATAACTTTCGTTAGATTGAAAAATTAAAAATATTTTTATGAGCAAAACCTAAATAATATTAAATGCTTTATTCGAGTAGATTTTTTAAATGCATAGATAAAATCCATCGATTCTGCAAAACTGATTTTTAATACTTAATATATTGTTTTAACGACGTGTACGAGTACATTGCAAAGTTGATCAGACAATCTATTTACAATATCTAATAATTATTTTGAAATAGCGAATTAATTATCTACTTACAGGGTTAAGACATATCTTTTGACACGTTGCACTTTTATGATTTTATTTTAAACGAGAGGACCCTGCCTTGATATTCTGACTATATGAAAATTGATATAAATTTTGTAAAATGATAACAACGTTTTTGTTCATTTTTAACCAGTCTGCAGTCAATTACTATATGTATATGAATGTATGTAGACATAGATAGATAGCGAAGGATATGGTGACAATATGGATAATCATATCACACGTGTCAAATGCAAAAAAATATTTTATATCATATGAGACTCTTAATATTATTAAATGTATATTTATAATTAAAAAAAATACTTCAGAACACATTTTCGTGTAATTTTCATCATGTGATCCATCAATCTGCTTTGCCTTTATGAGTTCACCCTTATTTTAGAAGCAGGAATCGGATGTAATTATAAGATATATATATACATTATATATAACAATTTTGATCTTATATTTCCAAATGATATAAGTAATATTTTAATTCATATAAAGCACGTTGCGCTTCATTCCTTTAGAAGTTATAATGATTTTATGGTGATGTAAATAATTATCGATGTTTTAAACTCAAGCTTTTAGATGAAAATGTGTGTGTTATAATTTGAATTTAATTTTTGACATTGAAATAATCATTAAAATTCGATCGAAATTTTTTGTTGTTGATATGTCTAATTGTTATTGACGTCAAAAATAATACTCTTAGTATAACATGGAAGATTGTAAAATACATATCATTATGCTAGTCTGATTATGTAAGTATTAAACATATTATTGTGTATATCATGTGCACTATTATAATCAATATATACAAAAATATTTGGCATGCCCTAAATGTTGTGCAATATTTCTAGAATATTAATTATTAATTTAATTGATTAATGAACGACAAAATTGTGTTACAAAATTTGTCACAAAGAGTTATTGTACCTTTTATTAGTGATTAGCTATGGCGTCTCGCTCATCGCAGATCGCCATTATGATGATAAATAACTTTTATAAACGAGTGATAGTGAACGATGTCGAGTGATTGATTTAGATTTTATAATAGTGTCGACCCCTCCCCTGGACCGATGTTACTCCAATTAGGTATTTGATGATGTCAAAGTAATTATATTCGAAAGAGACAAAGAGAGAGAGAGTGGAAAGAAGAGGTATGTCGAAGTATTTCGACCAAATATGATATGATGCTAGTTTACATTAAAATGACAGTATTTTTTGAAATTTTAAATGTTTAGTGATTAAATGAAGAAAAAACATAGACGTATACATATTTATAATCATCAAAAAAATTTTAATGTTAAATATATACCATACATACGATAAGTCTAACGCTAGGGATCTTGAAAATATTTACATTCTTAATAAATACTCGTATTCCTACGTATATGGAATTTTTTTCAGTAATTTTCACACCAATTTTTTTAGAAAATCCCAAAAAACATCGTATAACCATGTTATTTCACACAAATTTGCATCGTAAATTATATATATATACAAGCACACGCAATATAAACTTGATGTATGCATGTAATATTAGTATTTTTTGTTGTTGTTTTAAACTTAGATAAATCAAAAATGTATCGATACATATCAAAAATTGTGCTAATAAAAAAATACATATCATTGAATCGTCCAAATTTATATATATATATATACAATCAGAATTTTAAAAATAATATTAAATTCACTGTTATTTGTTGAAGTTACATATTTAAATATTTATGCCTATACGAAATTCATTAAACTTAAACGTACACTTTATTTATTATCATTTCTAGTGGGCATTCTTTTTATAGGGCCATAAGAATGTGCATCAGAAATGATATCAATGCATATATAATTTTTCTATATAATATTTGCTTACTCAATAAAAAAACATATCATTAATACGGCCTATATGTTTTATATAAATGTTTATTGGGTATATTCGATTCTATGATCATATGACGAGGAAGGACATCACCAACTGACACAACTAACATCCAATTATCACCTCCCTTGATCGTACCATCTGAATATATCACATGCCATATTGTTTATATTTAATAAAAATGATTTTTTATGAATCCCTCTATCCAAATGTTATTTTTATATCGAAATTTATATATACATATATTTGGTTCATGGACGGAAAATCTCGTTTTTAAACCATATTGAATTCGAATGGAAATTTTTAAACATAACCGAGCTCTTTTCTGACCATGAGCGTTTCAAATCCGTTCTATGTAACTTCAATGCCAAAAAATACATATCATTAATATTATCTAATAATTATTTTTGTATTAAATTTAGATTTTATCAATGGTTTTTAATGAAACAAGTTTTATTTTTAAAATAAAGTACAGAACCGTCATATGTAATGTAATGTACGACATGAAAATTATATTTAATAAATGAATTGTAAAACACTGTGTTATTTTTTAATTATTTTCGTCGCATAAACCCTATATTAATAATATTATATGAGATACATTATATATTAAGCTAATAAATATTAAATATTAGTGAAATAAAAGAATTTTAAAATAGTTCAGGCTTTACGTAACTTCCCCCGATTACTATTAGCCCGTTCTGCCTTTCCGCTATTAAGAAAATGAACGGTCTATTAATTTTGACACTCTCTACAATTTTATTTGAATTATTATCTTCACCGACTCGCGTGTCGATACCTGAAATAGCATTGTCATTAATATATTATATATTTGTATAAAATATGTGAAGTACCACATAAAGGTCGCTCGGAACGTTACGTGACTTGAGCTTAGATATCAATTTTCACCTTGTGAAATAGCGCCGATAAATGTAATTTTTCATTTGGAGAAATTAAAGAGAAATTCGCTTGATCTGGCAGCATTGAATAAAATAATCCGGTCTGGAAATGTTACAGTTTATAATGTTAATTTATTTGTTTATCATAAAATCAATGAGTAAATAGCATTACAGAATAACCCAGGTCGCTAATTGTGCATAAAAACATAGTATTATAGTAAAAAAAGAGAAAACATTTCAAAATATAAAATAAAAAGAAGAAATATATAAAGTATAACATAACGTTAAATCTTATAAAATAACAACAAAAAAATTGAAATAAAGAAAATAATGTACATACAGAGATAACAATAAAGAGAAGAAAAAAAACTTAAACACCCTCATAAGATCAACGAAATGGCGAAAATTAACATCAAATATATCTACAAAATATAATATTAATATATGTAAAAATAATCAAGATCCAAACAGCGGAATTTTTGGCCAAAATATACATAGTATAGAGTATTTTTTTTAATTTAATGAATATTGGATTGAATTTATTTAAATTATGATAAACACAGTAAACTCTCAAATAACCATTCTAATGGTGGGACAGTGTTGTACGGATAATCGAAAAACCAAAAAAATAATTATTGAGCGATATACTTCATTAAATGTCAACGGAAATAAGTGCTGAATTGTGACTAATGGAATTAATCGTTTCATCTTATAGAAAGAGATTAGTATTCACTTGAATCATGATATTTACCAACCCTTAAAAATTTATAATTAGCTCACATATTTTATATTAATATTATAGTAAAAATCTCTTTTTAGAATTGGTAGAATTTTTTAACTTTTTTATCATTTTTATCTCAACTGTTAGCTTTTATTTTGTTACATTATTCGTGTGCTCGACCCGAGAGGTTTCCTTTTTGTATGCGTTTTTTTTTATAAAGAGGTTTCCTTCTCTTAGTCCTTCGTGCCGACGAACTTGTAGCTCTCTCCATTTAGGATGAGAGCAATATCTCGCAGTAAAGGTGAAAGCCTCAATGGTAGATAAATATATTCTGAGACCCAGTGTCAAACGTTCGTTGACATTACTTATACAACTGATGAGTATTTTTACTGCTATGGCAAGGAGCAGGCTCATATTATTTTCGATCTGTTTTTTTTTCCTGTCTATTGTCCTTATGCTTATTCTTAATTATCCTTTGGGTTTTATTAATTTATTCTAAATAAATGAATATCAATATAGAAAATGATGAACTGTGACATATTCTTGTATAACATGGTCTATATTACACGGTTTTATAAAAATATAACAATCAATCAAAATTAATTAACATTTCTGATTTTTAACTGGATAATGCCATCACAAAAAATAAAATTATTGATTTTGGACAATGCACCAGGACATCCGAAGGAATTGAAACAACTTAATGTTGAAATATTATTTTATCGCCAAATGCTACGACTTCAATATTGTAATATATTCGTCGAATATTCAAAAACAAATTCGATGACATTAAGCTAGATGAGAATTTAATACAAGCTTGGGGAAAAAATATTCGATAGAAATAATTGTATAGAAATTGTAGAGAAAATGTTGTAGCACCAATTGAAGGTCATGACCAGGATATTTAAGATATCGAAGAAATATTGGAGGCCCATGCTTTTCACGAAGAAGAATAGTCGAAATGTTAGTAGCACCTATCACGATTAATAAGTCAAAAAGCAGTTGACCAAAGCAGCTAAAAGGTTAGCTGTTAAATTAACACATTTTTTATAAAAACGTAGCAAGATTACCGGAAAGAATGCATTTTCATAGATTAATTGGACTACTGGCTCCTTTTCAAATCGTGTTTTGTGTCATTTCGGGGACCACACTTGCCAAGGGAGATTTGTGATTTTTGAATTCGAATTTCACACCCCAATTTACAATGGATTAAGTTTTACCAAGAAAAGAATTTATTCTTTTATTTTTTGAAAAAAATTAAGACTGCAACAGTTTTTCCTTGTATAAACATGGGTAGTTTATATGTCAAATATAGTTCAAGCAATTATAATTGTGAAATTTTGATATAAAAAATAACCCCAAAGTGAATGACCTAATAGAGTAGACGATGCCATACTTGCTGACTTAATTTTAATATATACACATGTAAATTAATATAAAATATATATTTTCTCACATCTAATAGAATTTGATCCATTATGAGATCTGATGTTATGGAGAATCTCGGCAATTTTATGCTCAATTCCTTATCTTGTTTTTTAGCATCGTCAAAACTTTTGAATATTCTTCGTATGTGTATTTTTTCTAAATTATTCAAGACGTCGTTTAAACCAATGCCTTTCTTTGGAACAATTATAATCATACACAGCTCATTGTTCTATAGAAGAAGAAGAAAAGATTTTATATATTATGATAATTGATTTTATTAAATTTTTCAATTTAATACCCCTCCGTATGGCATTTCGATCAATTCTGCTTGCAATTTTTTGTGATTAACATAAAGATACGGCGCCTTTTTTGTCATCATATTAACGTATCCTAAAACCTTATCGTTTTTATCGAAAAATGGCTCTTTTTTAGTTGCTGACACATCAAACGGGTGTGACCAATCACCTTGGAAGAATATTGCATTCGATATGATCATGCTTGCATTCTTGACATCGGCTTGAATTGGATTATATTTAATTACAATACATTTAAAAAAATATATTTAACAAAAAAAATTGAATCATTACCTGGATTTATAGTAATTTTTATCTTATTGTGTGTTTGTTTCTCCACCAAATCATTTATTGTCTTTAGCGCATTCGGATTGCTAAAATCTGTTTGATGAAACTTGACATGATATATATTTTTAACTATGTCTGGATATTCTGGTCTCATCTGTAATTTCAATATTTATAGGATTTTACGTCATCATATTTTTCATTAATTTAACCTAACATACCGTTATGCCCTTGTCGATAATTATAAAGTTAGATGATTCTACACGTACGCTTGACGATTGAAAATGAAACAACTCTTCCAGCTGAGAATACGTCTGTCGCAATACTTCCTTATCGATTTTTGCAATACGAGTAAAATTCGTTAAATTTTCTAATGTTTTTCCCGATGCCCCCTCTGATAAAGTACACAATGTGCTCCATATTGAATATGGACTTAACACAACGTTTTCTTTATCCAGTTTATAAACTGAATTCTGAAAAATAAAAGTAAATTTCACAGCAGCAAATAATAAAATGGAATTAATTGTTAAGCAGAATCGCAGAAGTTACACTAAATCGGTTAAATTGGGTTCCAGAAGTGCGTCAAAGTTCGAAAAAAAAAATGTTTATAATGTATCTGATGGTCACTACTTTAACCTAGCTGTGACGACGGAGTCTTTTTGGAACCCCAAGTTTTTGTTTTATCTCGAAGAACTCTTCTAATATAAATCCTACATGTCACTAACTTTTTGTATTTGTCTAAAAAAGCCTAATGAATAAGTATTAAAAATAATCATTGATCTTTATTGTCCGCAATCGCGAAAAAAAATAAAAACAACAATATTCGCTTCTGTTGCACGGGCGGGATGTTTTTTTTTGTTCGTATCCGATATGATGTGCCAAGTGCGAGTGAAACGTATGATAGTGACACGTGGCTCGAGAATTTGGCAGTCCTCAGTCGGCGGAACATCGCCGAGTGCGCTTCTCATATACGCCTCGGATTAGTTAAAAAATCCAAATTACGAAGCATATCATGAATAACTACTTTTATTCTTAAAAAAGCCAAGATATTGACGCCGTGAGGGCGGCTCGAAATCAACGGCATCGCTCGATGGGGTATATTTACTATGGAAATTATACCCCAGACATTTCAAGTCAATGTATTGATAAATACTAAAAAAAGGATTGTTCATGATATGCTTCATAATTTGGTCGAAATTTTGGATTTTCTAGTAAACAATATGACGCGTAAGCACGTGTCACTAGCACGGTTTGTTTGCACTTGCAAATCGTACCGGATGCGATCGAGAAAAAACATCGCGGACGTGCACATAGAAACCCATATTGTTTTTATTTTTTATTCGCAGTTGCGGACAATAAAGGTTAACGATTATTTATAATATATATTCTTTAGACTTTTTTTAGATAAATACAAAAAAATTGCGACATGTAGGATTTATATTAAAAGAGGCACAGCTAGGTAAAAAGAACAAAATTTATATTGATAAATAAATAAAGAATTTTTAGAGAAAAAAATCAGAATTATACATACCGCAATTATATTGAGAATGAACGTTTCTATTTTATTCCAAACTATTTGGGTATCATTCTTTGGCTTTTTTTGAGCATCGACATTTACTAATCCAAACAATAATAAACATGTACACAACAGAACTAGAAAATGATAAAAAAATAATAAGATAATTAATTTTATGAAAAAAATGTTTTGTCACAGTCTGTAGATCCTCATAAAACAAAACAAATACGCATATTGAATTTCTGTAGGATAACAGAATTTCTTGCAATAATGTTACAACCAGTTTTCTTATATTTTTATACACATAAATCAAACAAAATGCATTGTCTTCACAACAATATTAAACTATTCTATCTTATATATTTTAATATTGAATTATCTTAGTTTTATTAAAAATATATAATATTATAGGGAAAACATACGTTTAATTTAATTTATTATCACTATTAATATATGTATGCCATTTGTGGAATACCAATAAAAAATACCTTTACCGCAAATCATACGTATTAGCCGAGTACTTGATAATGCATTGCAATTAGTCATCACTTGTTTCGCAGTTGTAAAATGTTGATCGTTGAATTAGCCTTCCTATTGATCGTCCTTAACCTTTTCTACTCTAACCAGTTTTAATGGAATATATTAGCTACTCTCATTATATTTTTTACGAATTTATAAAAAAATAATATTCATTGGAGAAATAAATGCGAAACATCTATATGATTTCCGATCCACATTACACACAATAGTTTATTTATAATTTAATAATTAAACAGTTAAATGTATCTTTGTATGCTCAAACTTTGTATGCGAAAATATAAAATATGATCGTTTTTATATAATAATAATTAAATACTTGCAATGTACGTAAACATAATTAATATTGTATTCAATTAAATTAAAAATATTTCTAAAAGCTGTAATTACATTTTATATGCATGCCATTTTTTCTTTAATTAAGAAAGTCTCTTAATATAATCAAAATATAACAATAACATTTGAATCCTGTGTCACTTTTTATATCACCATTTAAGCAAAAATAAAATTACGTACCTTTGATTTCCATTTCTAAAATTTGGTCATATGATGATGGAAATAAGAAAAAACACGAATTACTACTATTAACTAATAAAATATAAAAAAAACAATGTTGATAAACGATATAAGTCAACTGGATAACGAATTCTGTTGAATGTCACAAGCTTGAATGCTACTCACTCTTCGCGCTATCCTACTCGGCCACAACACGTTTCTCGAATACAGAGTAACCCAAATGCCGATGGAATAAAATATTTAAAATATTTTTTAACGAACATTTCTTTCTATTTATTTTTTTATCAGATAAGCTAAAAATATAATATTTCGACTGCGCATAATTATAAATCATATATAAGGGGCACCGAAAAGAAAACCATTATTTGTTTATTTCACGATCTATTTTTGTTTTGTGAAAGCGCGCGTTGTGGTCCAGATGAATTATTCATAAGTGAAAGTATAGTGAAAGCATCTGCGATAATTCCCCAATGCTTTGTCGAGAACATAATTCCACCAGAAGGCTTCAAGTTCGAATTTCTATCGCCCAAATTAAATCGCCGAAACCAACGTTGATATTTTGAGAACTGACTTATGAGAATCGACAATGATTATCGTTTCGTTTGAGACGTCCAATCCATAATGAAAAAGAGTAGCATATATTGTTCTTTGGAATGTTCTAGTTTATATATTTTATCCTTATTAATAAATTGGTGCAGCTTCTTGCTTTTGCGGATGACATAGACATTTTGGTCAGATCTCGGCCGGCTCTCAGTGATGCATGCCAGCGAATAATGAGAGTGGCAAATGGCAAGGGACTAAGAATCAACGGACCAAGACAAAATACATGTCCATATGCCAAGGACGCATCCTTGAACCCCTGAAAGTCGAAGGCACATTTATTACAAATTACATTGAAACCAATTTAGAAGCACGGAGAAGAACCATGCAGACAAACCGGTATTTTGAACTTCAACAGCATCTACGGTCGAATTTTCTTTCAAGGATGACCAAAGTCAATCTCTGCATGACTCTCATCAGCCCCGTCCTAACATACGGATCTTAATATTTGGCTTTGACAAAACACGATGAGTGACAACTGTTTATACCGAAGAGGAGAATTCTGTGCCGATTATTTGGAGGTGTATTCGACGACGGGAAATGGCGTATCCGAAGCAACGAATAGCTGTACCGACTGTACAAGGATATACCGGTCATTGCTTTCGTCAGAGTGGCTAGACTTCAGTGGGTTGGTCACGTGTCAAGGATGCGGGATAGTCAGCCGCTGAAAATGCATATATATGGCTAAAAAACCTTCCTGTCCCCGGAGGAAAGGTAGACCAAAGCTAGGGTGGTTGGACTGTGTACAGAGAGACACTGCATCATTAAACTTACCGGAAGATGAAGCGACGTCGTGGCAGACCGGATAAAATGGAGAAGGGTGTTGGATGAGGTCGTGAAAGCTGTTGCGCCTATGATGATGATGATATATATTATCCTTAACAATAATATTCATTTTATAATACAAATAATATAACTAAATGACAGTACTCTATTGAAGACAACTTCAATGATATCCGAGTAAAAAATCATCTTAAAATCTGACTTAAAATAATAATTTTCTTTTTGTAATATGCTCAATGAAAATGTCATATTTATAAATAAAAAGTCAACAATAAAAAATAAATATATTACTATATTAATTATAACTCGATAGCTTTAACTTGATTCCATCTTTCTAGTAACTTTTATTTACCATAAAAATATTTTAAATTGGATGAAAAGTAGTAGGATAAAAAATCTGCTGCAATTAATCTAAATAAACAGTAATCAAATAGAGCAAGATCGGGTGAATATGGTAAATGAAAAAATTACATTCCATTCTCATCCTATTAATTTATCTAGAGTAAAAAATATATTATCTCTATTGAATATTCCGCGTTTTTTACATATCACAATGGAAATGAGTTATTGACAGACCGTATTTAAAAAAATTATAATGAATAATTCTTTTATAATTATAATAAGTTTGACCGTTAGGTTCGATTTGACTGTTAGGTTCGATAAGTTTTGACCCTTTTGACCGTTAGGTTCGATTTGGGCATTGTCAGTAGTACGTATCCTTTAGAAAGCCACTGGTTTAGCGATATTAGTTCGAGCACATAACCCACTTCTCATCTTCTGTCACAAAATGTCGAAGAAATATTTCATTTTTCTGTGATTTTATTTATTTTTAACACATTCGAACCCGTACAGACTTGCTTTCATTTTTAAATATTCTTGCGCTCTAGACCAAGATTATCTGACTGTATCTGCTATTTGTAAAATAGATTTGGTCAAATTTAAAATGAGGTGCAAAAAAAACTATTTTTTTTAAATTATGCTTTAGATGTCCACCAACCCATATCAAAAGAAATACGTATATATCGATAACCAAAACAACTGATCGTTGAAAAGGACGATATTAAAAAACGACTCTTCAAAGAATCGTGACTATTTTCCAATCACAAAACTCTTGACTGCTTTCTCTTTGATTCTTTGCATTATGCATCTCGCATCGCAGATATTTATGTGCTACGGTGAAATCGTTCGCGGTCTTAGCAATAGACGATTGATTATTCCAACTATATGCCAGAATAAAATAAGAATGCTTTTGAAACATACGGTTGAGATTATAGTTCCTTCCAAGATGTAAAGTTTCTTCGGAATAAAAACATTTGCCCATTGAGCAACACATAAATTTCGATGAAATATTTTAGTAAGCTCCTCGATTTTATTTACAATCATTCACCAAGGTTGAGTTACTCCTTGTATCGCATTTAATTAAATCACCATCTTCGTTACAAAGAGTTTCAAGAAGGCCAGACGGTAATACAGTTTCATTAAAGAAATAACCCATTGATCCATGGGTTGAATTAACCATTGAGTCTTTGCTTCTTATTTTCACACAATATTTCAACTCTTTTGATCAGTTTGGTAATTTCTTAAATATTCTTTGATGACATTTTTTCAAGTGCCTTTCTTATTTTATTGTCCTCTTAAAATTATAATAAAATATGTTTCATTTATAAATCTTACTCTTTATTTATTTAATGTTGAATAAAAAATTTTGAACCCAAGTTAATACAAATCCTAATAAAAATAAGAAATTTCTTTTATTTTCCAAAAAAATATTTTTTAGTGTAAATATTTATAAAATTACCATAAATAAAAAAAATACCTTGAAATTATTAATACAATATAATATGGGTAGATCCGTTAAAATAGTTCTGGTTTCGAATAGGAACCTGCCAATACAATGAAATGTGTTCTCTCTTCAGCAATAAAATATATGAATGGCTTGTTGACTATTACTCTCGCTGGCGTATTCCTGTTCGCCAATGATCCGGCTATATATAATATTATCTCAGTTAAATTATTTCCAAAAAAAATAACTATATGATTTTTGATGATACCTGTAACTGCTGAAGCCACAGTCCCATCTTCAGTCACCTCTATATTCGCTTTGTGTATGACCTTGGACAAATACAGGTTATTATCCTCAGTCATACCTGAGAGATCAGCCTTTACCGAATCGAAAATATCATTGATCCCCATCTATAACAATTTATATTCATAATATGATGTATTCATATGATATTTAATTAGTAGTTACCTTATTTAAAAGACTATTTAATATAACGTCGCGGGATATTTTGAAACGAGGTAGATAGAAGTCAACGTTATCTTCGCCAAAGAAATCATTAGCCTCGTCCATAGCTCTATAAAGATCGTCAGATTTTGTATTTGCAAAATTAGCCGCAACAGCTCCGAGTGTAATATTGTAATGCGGAAGAACTATATACATAGCGAGTCGACTATTCTAAATTATCGACAATTAAAATAAATATATATTTCTCGAAACGGAATCGAATATGAATTTTAAGTCGATGTACCTCTCCGTATGATAATTTCACGATGTTACATTGACATTGTCTCATATTAATATAGGAAAAATTTTTGAATGAGTGCATCATATTTACGTTTCCTATAACATTATTGTGAGAATCGTGGAATGGTTTCAATGATGTCATACTTTTATTGAACGGCAATTTCCATTGACCTTTGAAGTATACAGTGTTTGTTAAAAGAACTTTAGAATTTCTCAAATCGTCTGAAAAATATAATAAACGTACTCAAATAAATATGTACTAAATTACAGCTTATTTTAATAACAACAAAAAACGTACTTGCTTTGATTATTTCTTTAATTCTTCCTCTAGTATTTTCTTTAACTTTTTTATTTATTTCATTCAACTCGCGTGGATATTGGAAATTAATATTATAGGAATCAGTATTGTATGTAGAACTCACTATGTTTTTAAATTCCTTTTTCAGCTAATGAATAGTGTTAAATATTATTTCAATTATATTATGCACAAAAAAATATATAATTACATTCGTTTGGAGATCATAGAAAATAGAATTGATTGTTTCAAATTCCACTGTTGAAGAATTAACAAAGAGCGCTTTGCCAATTTCCTTGCAGCCCAGTCTCACAATACTTTGATCGGGCAGCCGAAGGACATGGTTAAGCTCCTTCAGTGTATTTCCTTCGGCGCCCTCGGTCAGTACTGTCAACAATGACCAAATCGAAAATGGACTTGTCACAATGTTACTCTCTGGTTCATCATGAATAGATCTCTGCAATTATTCTCAATCTCATTATTGAATAAAATCCATTGAATTTCAAATACATCACTGCCATTACCATGATGACTTCATAAGAAAATCTATCAACAGCCGACCTGAGGCTTTCCACAGCATCCCTACTATTTTTGGAGTGTTGACCATCGCAATTATTAACAAATATCGACGCAATCCAACAATAACATAGAAATTCTATTAACAAATAAAAACACTTGTGTGAAAATATATGCGTAAATACAATTCTTTTGTTACCTTTGTACATTTTGTTGTTAGTTAAATCATCCACGACATTAAAAAACTAAACTTCAAATTGCACTGTTGAATAAATTCTGATAATGTGTTTGTGACGGGTCAAAAGACGTCAGATAAAGATGAGGTCACGCGTTATAATGATTACATGGGAAATACACTCGAATACGTATCTGCGTCATTTAAATGTTTATATTATTTCCACCAAAATTTAATATAAATTTTAATAATATTATTATTTTTTACGAATGAAAACTTATTCATAATCATTATGATAAATATAGAGTCTGACGATAGCAGCAACCAGATACTAGAAGTACTTCCATTTTGTGGTTTAATAATAAAAAATGGATCAGATTTTTAACGTGCTCTAAATATGAGATTTTACATAATGTACAAAAAACTTTATAAAGAATTGATGTGACCAGAAATAAAGGAAAGATTTATCTGGTCATTTTTACGTGTTAAAAATTACGATAAATTTTCTCCACTCGTTTTAATTGTTTACTGGTGAAATAATAACCAATGATAAATTGGTTGAGTAAATATTTGAATTGTATCAGGTGAAGAAATTTACCAGTAATTCTCATCTCTTTACACGAGTATGAGTTATATACAATGTTAGAAGACAGCAGCAAAAAAATGAGATGCTAATTATGTTGATATAAAATATTTAAATATGTATAAAAATATCATCATCATTATTACCATCGCATGCTTTAGAATAACCACGTAGAAATATCTAGAAACAATTCTTTGTATCTCCGTCACCAGTAACTGGTGTAGAGATGCGACTATCCCGGGCTAGGTTGACCCGGCTCCCTAGTCATTCCTCCTGAGCGGTTTCCCATCACATTTCCGCTTCCTACAAACTCGCTCCGTCCTTAGTTCCTAGGCCGTAGCGGCAACGAGGAAACTCGTACGGATGGAAACAATGCCGCACCTGGTGGCTGTTTTAGACTATCGCTAAGGCGTGCAATGTTGGCCTGCCGGCCCAAAGAGGGGCCTGCCCCTCCGGAAAGCTAGTGGGTCAACCTGCACCTGGATTACGTAGCCAACTAATGTTGTTCTTGGCGTGCTCCGAAATGGAGGAGGAAACTCCAACAACGACGAACATGCGAAGAATGGCAAAGTAAAAGCTATACGAAATCATCATCACCATTTGCCAACCACGAGACACTCACTCGCTGAGCGTATGGACCTTACCAGACTCTCAAATGCTAGTCAAGACTAAAGGAATCTGGGTTTCACACGTGACGCGAGGGTTCCCCTTTTGCGTCCATATCAAGAGGACCCAGGCCATTTTGGTAAACGGCGCTTTTAAAGAGTTGTCCCTACCTTGGCCATTGCTGGCATTGGATGTGTAGCTTCTACCATTGTTGGCATCAAATTGTACTCTCCCCACTGTTTTTTGGCTTATAGGTGGGGGGTTGTTTGGACCTCATTATCAAATTTCTTAATCAAGGAATGAAAGTTTGAGTCCCTAAAAGGGGGATAGCTAGTAAGGTGGAAGAGGAGCCAAGAGTTGGCTTCAGTTTTCGGTTTTCCTTCCTATTGCATACTGGTTCTGCTGGTGAGAAAACAGGTGAACATCAAATATATTTTTTACTGAATTGGTTTGTTAACAACGGTAGTGAGTAAGTGTCGAGTTATTTTAGCTAAGAAATTGCCATGATAGTTTCAGAGCTTAGTTCACTCCATCGAATAAATATCAGTTGTTTTCGTTTCGATGCGATGGTTCTTTTATTAGATTAGTTTATTTACCTGGGTTGTTGGCCATTTCCACCCACTAACTCACAGAGTATGTAATATTTAAAATTATAATATTAACAATAAATAATGAGTATTTTTACAATTACACGCCTCAAGTTTGATATCCGCGTCTTTGCGTGGAGAGTATTTATCACGTAAATCAAAGGAATATATAATTTATAAAAACTTAAATGAAAGTTTGATTTAAAATGCGAACAAGATTCATATTAAGTTGCGATAATGATTGCGCCTGCGACAAATGTAAACAGCGTCATATCGGCGCCGAAGAAATAAATAAATAGAGCAGAAAAATATAATATTTATCATTTACTCGCCATTTTATTTTTATTATTATTTTATCAATAATTCAGTAATTCTGCAATTGGGTTGAACCCAGCTGAATACATAATATAATAATGGGGTATTCAGTGCGTATACCTAAGATGGCTAAGAGATTACAGTATCTTTATTTCAAATAAAGAAAAATAAATCTGAGTAAAATAAATTAATCTGTATCTAAAAGTTATGTGTAATTCACCATGCAAAGTCATGAAATGTTCAGCCAAATTTTGAAAAATAATTCCGTGCCTATTGTAAAATGTATTGTAAATTGTTGCGAAGCGAGTTCAATTAATCTCTATCATTGAGTAATAATATTTTGATACTCTATTCAATGAGATGTTTTGAATAATGTCTTAACAAATGAATTGAATAAACAAAATTTATAAAAATTTTAATTAAACATTATCGGGGTATTTATTCACACAACAACACTATCGTAGTATCAATGAACCATAAAACTCGCTTGTTATTTGAATAAAATATAATAAAAAATAGAAATTACTTGGAATTGATTAATTAAATTTTATTACCGAGGAAAACACATTTTCTCATAAATATTTGACACACGCAATAATTTTCCACGAAATGACACTCGTCTTATCTTCACGGATATATAATACATATATTAAAAAAAATATGTATGTTTGTATGTCAATGTTTCTCAATATTGAATTAGGGATACCATACGAAAATATCATTTTTTGACATCGTCCTTTTCATTGGTCAGTTGTATTTAATTTTTTATTATTATTTGAAATTACATTTTTTTATAACCTATTTCAAATGGAAGGATTTATTTGATAAGCATTTTTTACGAAATTACATGAATTGTGAATTTCATCGAAAAGTGATATTTACGAAGATATTGACTATTCAGCAGTGTCAGAAATGATACAAACAATTTCGAAGAAGAATTTTTAACTTTTAAATAATCCTCCAAGTAGGTAGTGAAAGTGGAAAATGAGGTGTTACGAATTGAAATTGAAGCAGATTCGACCAAATCTATTATTTAAATAACAGACATAGTGAATACTCTTGATCTAGACCAGTGGTTCTCAAGTGCGGCCACGGTGGCCGCATGCGGCCACCAGAGGATTTTGCTGCGGCCACCAACAGTTGAAATTTAAAAAAATGTATTTTTACAAATGAGTTTGTAAAATTATTATTTTTTAAAAATTTCCTAGATAACTTGGCAGACACTACTTCTAAATTAAAATTAAAGCATAAAATAATACAGTGTCTTCAATCCTTAAATCTGAACTTGATAAATTTCGTCTGAAAGAATTGATTTTTTTTAAAACTGTTACTTTTATATCTTCTCCCTTTTCAGATGATGAAAATGTAAATTTTATAGCACTACAAAAAGATTAAATCATTTTCAGTATTCAAATTAATTAACTGGGCTAACGTAAAATATGACAGAAACCGGTCATGATCAAGTACTTAAAGACCGTTTTAATAATGATACTGATCAAAAATTTTATTGAGTTATACGTTGATCATGAACAAGTCAATATAAAGAATTAGCAACAATTGCTTTATTAATTTTGTCGATTTTTCCTACAACTGTATACTGTGAAAGATCATTCAGTGTGATGCACTTTATAAAAAATTAATATCGAAACCAGCTGACAGATGTAAACTTAGAAGCAGCAATGCGACTTGCATTGGAAGAGAGAACTGTTGAACAATTTCCATTTGTATTACTTTTAAATAAATAAATACCAATATGTTATATATATGACAGCATAGGTTCTTTTTTTTCTGATTTTCATTTTCATTTTACATTACTCTTTGAGGTTTTCATTTTTTATATTTTCTATATGTATTTTCATTTTTACTTATTTTTTAACTAGCTATAATTCTGTTTATTTGCTGTTCTTTTATATTATCTCTAGTTATAAGCACTCTTTGGTTCCCTTTAGATAAATAAATAAAAGTTTAAATAATGTATTTTATTGAATATAAACTTATAAGTTAATCCATTTTTTTAATAAATGTAACTGCTATTTTTAGCAGATTTGGTGCGGCCACGGGACATTTTCATAGGACCGGTGAATTTTATAATGCGGCCACAGTGAAATTTCACTTGAGAACCGCTGATCTAGACTCTAGAGTGTAAGAACATTTAAAAAAAATACCAAGATTCATAAAAAGGGTATGTGGATAACGTATAATTTAAGCGATGAAAGCAAATTTGTCCGTATTCGAATGAGCCAAGTATTAATAAAATAGAGGAAAAATGAACATTTCTTTGACATCCTGTAATAAGTGATGAGAATTGAGTTGTGTACTCGAACGTAGCAAAAATAGTGGCTCTCTAAAAGGCAATCCACTGGCAACGCCGAAACTGAACCTAACAGTCAAGAAAGATCTTTTGTGTGTGTAGTGGGATTGTAAAGGAATTATTCATTATGGAATTCTTAACAGTATGTTGGAAACTTAAATATATTTTAAATATTAATGATGTTAAATAAAATGCTATGTTTATATTATAAATATTTTTATTAGAACAAAAAAATAATATCAAAGTTCACAGTTACTATAAAATTATCGTTACGGACTAAAATAAAAAAAAATAAAAACCGTAAACACACACATTTATACCGCCATGGGCACAGAATAGACACCACCGAAAACTAAAATTTCCGTAGCCTCTTCCACAATCATAAACATAAATGGTTTATTGGCATTGAATTTCGGAGGAGTGTTTCTGTTCGATAGTGTTCCCGCTGAAAATACGTTAAAATATTACATTGTTTTTATTGATTACAAAAATATGCCACTGTTAGTTTTAAAAATAAGCACCTGAAACTGCTGATGCTTCAGTGCCCTCTTCGTTCACGTCTATTGTTGCTTTGTGTATTGCCTTAGACAAATAAAGCTCTCGGTTTTCAGTCATTTTAGAGAGATTGCAATCAATTGGATCGAAGAGGTCATATATACCTATCTAAAATATTTTTTGCAAAATTATTATTAATAACTAGTGAATATATAAATAAATATATGACTATTTGATTACGATTACTTACTTCGTTAAGGACATTATTTAATGCCATATCGAGAGTGATACTGAATCGGGGAAGGTATACGTCCACATCTTCGTCGCTATAGTACTCGGCGGACTCAGCGATTGCCGTATAAATCTCGCTTGCATTCACTTTTTCAAATTTATAAATCATGTCATTTATAGAAACGTTGAAATATGGAAGAATCACATACATGGCAAGTCGGTTTTGCTGTTGGAAAAATATGGATGAAATAAACTGAATATAATTAAACATGGCGTGTTTAATTGTATTAGTGTTAGTAGCAATTTGTTCTCTTTTCCAAAATATGTAATCACTTGACTTGATTATTGTTATTATAGTTTTACATTTGAGTGCTTTAGATCTATAAATTATTAACATTATAACTATTCAAAATATTAAAAATATTCCATACGGACACGCATATTATTCATGCAGGAGATTTGAGATCAATCAAAAATATTAAAATAAACAAATAAAATAAGGATTAAAAATCTGCCTTAAAAGTCTAAACGACTGAAGGTCAAATCACGATTGCAGTTTTAAAAACGATCGACGTTTTTAAAAGAATATGTTTCTATGTTTAATTTAATTTAAATCAAAACTCAGGTAAATGTTCTTTATCTAAAATATTACAATATATAAATAAATTTAAAAAAAATCGATATTTTTTTGAGATCATAATATGAATCGAACATATCTACCATTTTTATATGTACATTCTATCTTTTTGCGCGATAATCTTCGTAAGCATAAAAAGAACGATTACATTTTCTAGTACCTCTCCATATTGCAATTTTACTGTATATGCTTGAAATTTCCTGATATTTGCATACGGAATTGCTCCCTTCAAATGCATCATATTTACTTCTCCCGTGGGATTATTATGAGAGTCATAGAATGTTTGCCTTTCTGTTTGACTTCTGTTGAAAGGCATCGTCCATTGGCCTTTGAAAAATATTGCATTTGTTATCAATATGACAGCATCTTTTAAATCATCTGAAATAAAAAAAATATATTTACATTGATAGTAGCATAATTATAACCACACAATTACTGCTGTCTAAACCAGTAGCCAAAAGATGATGGATGGAACACATATTATTTCTACGGAATCCAAGGAAGATATAATTCCTGGAGAGAGTCCTAAATCGAACATATAGAACTTGTCACTTTTTCCAGATGTATACTTCTAATTGTTACAATTTATTATTTGTTGTATTGATATACTTTCCCTTACGTAATATTTTTTTTATTTACGCGGGCTGTAAAATTAATATGTACATTGGTCATATATGTTTATAGTTTCTGTACAATAGTCCCTAACGTACCTTAAACGAATTGTCCCAAAAAAAATTTTAAGCAAACATCTTGAACCAATTTTATTTTTATTTAATTTAAAAAAAAATCAGATCAAACAATATATATGTTTCTTTTTCATTTTCCAGATGAATATATTTTTTAATAAATTTGTAAAAAAAAATATTATGAGGATAACGAGGCTGTTTTCATTTTTCTGGCCAATAGTATTCAGATTTTTATGGATCGTTTTCAATGAAATTTTATTACCGGTTTCATTCTTTTATTTTGACAATGAATCAAAGCGCAAACTCACCCATATAAAGGTCGATAAAAATGCAAAGGCAATTAAGAATTCCTAGAATTCATAGATTTAGTCGGAAGTTTAATCTATCCATGTACTAACTTAGCTCAGTCGCGGTTAACTTGCAATAATAGAATAAAACTGATTTTTTCCCCTATTATACCACATTACACTGATGAGGTATTTGTTCTTCCCCGACAAAATATAAGATAATTATTTTAATAATTTTAGCGTCCCTCATAAAAATCAACATTTTCATCAAAAGATTTTGTTTATGTTAACGGTTCGAGGATTACTTTAGAATAATTTGATTTTCCAAATGCATCTGTGCGATGATTTTTTTTACTTAGGTATCAAAAAACTTTCCCAAAACTCAAAGCGACACCGAAATAATGGAAGGTTTATGTTTATAAGGCGCGTAATCAATTATGCATCACTAAAGTAAGCCATGAAGCCTTGTGACCTTGAAGAAAATAATGTCGCTAAAAATTCGACTCAGCGGCTGCGTATCAATACGATATTCGAATATGCCGTGATCATCAGATTCATCAAGGAAAGCTGAGCTGACATTCACAGGTTTCGTCCAGATATAGCTATCAGAATTCTCACCAAATAAATAGTATATATTATTTTTCATAAAAAAACAATACGTTATTGGCATTACAGATTAACCCATATCGCCAATCACGTATAATAGTAAAATAACATAAGTTTAATTGAAAAATATAATATAAAATGTAAATAAAGAGTAGAAATATATAAAATAACAACAAAAAATAACTTATTAAAAGAAAATAATGCAAAGATAAATATACTAGGATAAAAAAAAAAAAAAATGTTAAAATACCGTCATTAACTATTACCGTAATTAATTCGTTTTATAGAATTATAAAATCTCATATAAAAGATCAACGAAATGGCGATATTTAACATCAAA
>JAGXCT010036408.1:39442-62005 GCA_022495035.1 Philopotamus ludificatus | reverse complement strand
CGGGGGCAGGCGGTCAAGCCCACCGCGGTCGCCACACCGCGCGCAGTCATGGAGCCCCCATGAGACTTGTTCCGGGCATCCTGGGCGTGCTGCTGCTGCTTGCGCTGCTTCCGGCCGCCGCTTTCATGCACCTGGCCTTCCGCCACTCCTACCTACCTAGAGTGGCGCACTCGCGCCCCCTTCACTTCACCTTCAGGTAGAGGAAGTCTAAACACTTGATATAGTACAAAAAAATTGAAACATACAAAACTAACAACAAGAATACGTTACTTAATTTGTTACATTTGATTATTAGAACGTGTGAACAGAAAGGTATGTGCTCGTATCCATCGGCGCACGTCAAACTAACAAAACGTCATCAATTGCTGATGGTGGGACAGTCGTACAGAATGACCGTAAATCTTGAAATGCCCGAATCGGAAGTAAACAAAAATTTAGGTAGCTCTTTGTTTTTAAAAATAAAATTAATTATAGTTTTCATAATTAAGTTGTATATATTTTTGCAGGAATGTTTATGTGCTGCGCCGAAATGAGATCACGCAAAGGCCATTTAACGGCATCGGGCTGTCGCTCGGGAATGCTTCAGTATCGTTCGCCGCTCTTTAATATCATTTATACGATCGTAATGTCGCCGTTTATGATCCTCGGATATCACAATGAAAAGCAAATGGTGTCGATCGAATTATTTTCTAATTTAGAAGACGATCAGGTGAATATTTTTCGTCGCCTATTCGATATATTGTAATAATAAAATTGCATTGAATATTGGTTTACGTTTCAGAATCAACCCATAACCGACATCCACGTAGAGATTCAATCGATGCAAGTCGAATTATACTCGGCGTCGTTAAACATCGATGCACATTTCATCGGCCTGCGTCACATATTATATCATTGGCCTTACGTGTCCGCATTAATTGGTCAGTAATTTAATTATAGTTAATAACGCGTATACGAATTTATTACCGATCATTTTTTATTTTCAGGCACGAGCACTAATTTATTCTTTATGCTATTGATATGTTTGTTGAGCTGGTATCATCTGCAATTGAACAAAGACGAGGGTTCTAACGTGTTAGTGAAGGCCGATATCAAACCGATGGGCGGCGGAACTGAAAATTATTTGTTCGATAGCGACGATCCCACGTTGGAAGCCGAAGACATCAAGGAAGAAGAAGGTTCGAAATAATATGTATGCTATTATTACGGTTCTCTATATGAATAATATTGTATATATCCGTTAATACGTTGCACATTTATGTTTTTTTAGCAGATTCGGAGGACGTTAAAATTGTTGAAACTCGGCAAGAAACGATCTACGTGGAATAAATGCCAATTTTTTTTTAAATAATGATCTGTTACGATTTTAATAACTTGTGCCTTATAGATAGCTAGCTGCCAATGATTAATGAAATGTATTAAAACTAATGATTCTAATCCCGAAATGATATTTTTTATACGTAGAATTTATTTACCAATAAGAGTTTTTACATGTGTACGTCTTTTTATAATATTGTTATTTTTGTAATGTTTAAATTTTATATATATAGTCAAATAAATGTATATTTAATCATTGTTATTTGTTGAATTAACATATTATATTAGGTTGTTTCGTATGAAATGCCCGATTTCAAAGGTGAGAATAAAAACCTAATATTTTACATATTATAAAATTTATTTAATCGTAATAATCTCCATTATTACCACCTTTTTCTGAAAAAAATTCTTAGGAGCTTTAGAAGAAACTCAAGAACACAATCAGCGACTATCTTTTGATGAAATTTTGGCTTTGGGGCATATGCTGAAACTGCATCCTTATCCAAACGTTGTCCGGATCTTTTTCGTTTTCTGGATTCTACGCCACCTTTAATTCGTTTCGACCGATAATGGTCTTCAGCCTTCCTCGATGCTCATTGGAGGGATTAAAATGACCAGAATGCATACTCCTTCAAATGCAATGTTAATGTTTCGTACAGCTATGGCTGGATATCTGGTTTAGAGGCTAAAAAAATTAAGCTTGCGTCGAAAAGAATGTCTCGCAACTGCAGTTGTAAGATGACTAAGAAAAAATCGTACGTTTCATACTGAACAACCTAATATATCTAATTAATGTGTCTTTATTTTAATTCATCTTGTGATATGCTATGGTTCCAATGATACAAGTGTATGAAAAGACTGATATTCATAGAAAAATATGTAAAATTAAAAATATATTTACAAAAAAAATTAAAGAATATATTAATTTTGCACGTTGGTTTTATTATTTATTTATCACAACCAAAAATAATATTACAATTTTTTACAAAGATGTATACATATATACTATGTTTCTCTAAAATAAGCCCTAGTTAATGTCATGGGTTGAGTTTAGTACCCTTGTTCTGACTATGAACACGGTGGCGAGATGATGATTTATCAGCTGGGATTTAACCCTTTCAATGCGGCGGGTCTAAACACGATTCTGCATCTGAGTGCGGGCGCCATTTTGGACCAAATTATTTTTTTGGCGAGGTAAATTTGTATTTACCGTTTACCGCTATATTAGACCATTTTCCTATAAAAGATTTATGTAAACATGTTGCCTAGGATATGTTCTTCCATCTCAACTAAAAAAATAAACTCGATTTGCTTTATTTTCGTAATACTAAATCGAACAAAATATCAATTGCTCAAACAGAGATTAAGTGAGAAAAAAATGGGAATGCGAATCAAAATAAAAAATGCGAAATGCAATTTTCTTATACCATTACATCCATACACGTGTATGTGGAGCATAATGTACGTGGAACACCATTAACAACTCCTGAGCCGAGATACGTCACCGATACTACTGCGGAGATTTGAATGAGACACCACGCGCGATTTGAATCGTTACTAATCATATTTACATATTACTTGGTTGCTATAAATTTCTTGTGATATGTTGTATATTTATTGATAGCTGTGTTTATTAGCTGATTTTTAAAACAAACACCATCACTTAACTCGGTCTAGTTTACATGTAACGACAAGTTAAAGTTTTAAAGAATCTCGCACATGTACGACATGCGGCCGCACCCTGGACACGATTTGTATGTATCGCGTAATGCGTCATACGCCCACTGAAAGGGGTTAAAAGGAAATTATTTAAAACACTTGAATTAATGGTAGATATAAATGAGATATTAATATTTTTTTATTTGATTTAGCACTTGAGAGGCTCCAGGCGCAATTCAATGTTGAGGCCCCCCTCAAAATATTTTCACTATCCCCTACACCCTATAATGTGCATTCTAGGCGCACGTTTTTTCCCTCAATTTGTATTATTTTTGATCGCCTTATGCGTCTAAGGGGAAATTCACCACTGAGCGCAGACAAAATGTGTAAAGATTTATAGTTATTCGATAGATGTCAAGTAAGGTATGGAGTAGTGAATAACATAACCTAAGACGGGGCCTAAGGGAAGTTATTTTATAACTAAGCATAAGACGGAGATTAGGACGTGTATAAAAAATTCAATGGCACATTCAAATTTTGAAGGGCCTCTAAAATATTAGTTGTCTCAGGCCCCACATATTCTCTGAAGGGCCCTGACCCTAGTTAAAAGATGGGTGAGGGGAATGCAAAAGCACATTATATTTAGTTAATAAAAACATTTCGGAATTCCAAATCCAAGTTGAAGCCTAACTAAAGTGGTAGAGAATTCTTGGAATTAAATTAGGCTGACTGTGTTGGCAGTAATGCAGGCAGACTACACAAACAGGTGCTCATTTAAGACAAACTTAGCAATATTCAAGGTTTGATGAAAGTTAAATGAGACGAATAAAAAATATTTGAAACATTTTTAAATTTCTTTGCTTTATTAGGCTAAATGAGAAAAAAAATTGGCACTCGATAAAAATATTCAATTCGATGCGCTAATTTAACACAATTTATAATACATACATATATACAATTATAATATTAATTATATAACACATTAAGATTAAATCATCAGATTGATTTTGTCAACACTATAAATATAATTTATTCAAAACGAAATAATAAATTTTATTGATAAATAAAATTTTAGTTCCACTTTCGGCCATTCGATTGGAGAGAAATTTTAGTTCAAAATATAACAATTAAATATCAACGAAAAGAATAATAATAATACAAAAATAGCAGATTTATTAATTATCACATTTTTTCAACAATTTCGATTTTTTTTATTAGGTTAACTTCGGTACCTGTAAATTTTGATATGACTGAAATATATATTCCAGTAGATAAAAAAATAAATTGCAATACAATTAGCGACATATAGACGACTACGATATATTGATTATAATAATTACTAACTTAGTTGTCTTCAAAATCATCCTCACTTTGCTCATCAAAATTTAGATGGTGGCTGCAGACACTGTTTTCCCAATCGTCATCACGAAGATGGGCCGAATCTTAGATGTTGATCCGATCCTCCACTGCCTCGTCTTCAGCTATTAAATATTTTTAATATATAGAATTAATACATTAATTGCATATATAATAGTATTTAATTATCGACAAACAATTCAGGATTTTTGCCAATGGCATTCGATTCATAATTCGTGACTACGATCAGGAGAATTTTGGAACTTCTTGATTATCTTCGGTCGACTATTGGATCATTGCTGATTTTAAATTGTGGATATTTCGCGAATAATATAGAAAAAATTAAAATATCTAAATATATATATATATAGCCGACGAATGCTCAAATACCTGAAAACATTCCTTGTAATCGGGATCTTTTATAATCGGGTTTTCACATAAATCAATATAGACGATGCTTTCCATTTCTGATAAATCCCAATTGTCCAATTTTGTGAAAAGCAAACGGATTGATCTAAGACAATATTTAAAATTAGAATTTTCCGCCAAGAATAATAAAATAATATGTATATTTTTATTGTCAAGCATCATATCCCACCTGATTATGGTCCGCTTTCAAATATTGTAAATATTTATATTTTATTAAATCTTGAGGAAGTTCTCGCAAACAATTCATAGACACGTTGATATGGACGAGACGGAGAACACTCAGCCTCTAGCAGCTCTTTGTGAGTTGTCTTGCAGAGTAAATAGCTGAGGCTGGTGAGGTTTATAAAGCGGCGGCCAGTGATCTTGTTAACTAGGACCCGACACCTCTAAATTGACCAGGAGACACAGCTCATCGGGAAGCTCGTTAACTCGGCTGGCCCAAAGCGAGTGCAGCGCGTATTGCCCAGGTGCCGGGCAGCGAGGTGGCGAGGGTTGTGCAGCGTTGGTAGCGCAAGTGGGGCAGGTGATGCAGCGACGACGCTCGACCAGACGGTTTGTAGTCTAGCGTGAGCACGGCCAGTGGGCCAGGCGAACGCGCAGGCAGCAGACGGTTGCCGTGAAGGAAAAAAAAAAAACGGCAGGCGCGGGCGCGGCGCCAGGCGCTCAACGCTCCAGCTCGTCAGGCCCAAACTCGCTCGGGTCGGCGCGCGCTGCGCCGCCACCAGCGCCGCCTCGGCCGCGGCCGTCGCGTGCCAGCGCTGCAGCCGCTGCGCCCACCAGCTCATCTTTCGGTTGACAGCTACAGAAATAAACACGCCAGTGTTGCCACTTCTCACTGTCAAATAAACGTCATTGATAACGACGCAAGGCCGATTCAGGGTTAAATACCGATAATTACCTAATCGAATACTCTTACTTACATTAAGTTTAAAAATTGTATTCTTTATATTTAAATATCTACTCTTTTATAGTGTATTTGAAAGATGCTCTTTTTTTTCTAGTAACTTAAAACATGATAAATCATAGTCATTGTTTTTGAACGCACAATAATAAATGTCGATCTTTATAAAATAACATTTATACATTCTGTCATCAGTATAATCCTCAAATAAAAAGTTAATTCGTTATCTATTATTAGAAAATTGAAAGAAATAATGTAATTGTTGACAAATTAATTTATTTGCTAAAAATATATTAAGGCTTCAGAGAATTGTATTTAAAAAAAAAGATTTATTTTTATATACGGTATAATTCAATTCTAGGTGGTTTAGACTTATAAAAATCATCTAGATTTTTTAACCTCCAATTATGAGAATTTTATTTAATATTTCATCAGAATTGATTACATTAAAATTATATATTTATTTAACCAGGAAAAAACGTGTTTTTTTTATTATTCATAAATCAAAAAATAGTGATGAAATTCAAAAATATCTCAGATCCTCCACCAAATCTCTCCTTCTGGCATCCTCCACCTCTCAAAATTATTTTATTCAAGTGGCCTAATAACCCTGAGGCGGGTCTTTGCCACCTGGAGGACACCTCCGTCTTAACCATGATGTCATGACTGTGACGGACGTTCTCCGGGTTATTTTGGCTTTTCGAAAACGGGTCTGGTCGCCAGCCACACGTGCACATTGTAACACTAATAATCAGTCGAAGAAAGGGCCAATTCGTATTTAATTTACGGTCTGATCGGCCTGGATCAGACGTCACTGACTAATCTTTGATAGCTGCCTGCTTCATAGCTCCCGTAGAATCTACGAAACCATGATTGTGCCCAACCGCTATCGCCGTCACGTCTGATACTTGCGCGCGACAACACTCGACTTGAAAGTGGAGAACCAAATTAATTATTAATTAATAAGGATGCAGATTGACCGCATGTGGAAAAAAATATAATGAAAAATCAATAACTATTGTTATTAATATACGCTGTGACGAAAGAAAAAATACTTGAGCTACAACGCTCAAGCTCTAACACCGAATTCTCCATCTAAGAAGCACATGTACAAATCTTACGCTGAAGAAGAAAAAAGCCCCAGTCTTATTGTTTTGTAAATTAATAGGACAATGAACAAGAAAAGAAAGCACTCTGGAAAAACTTGAAGTCTAAGTCAATCCAAAATCAGGAAAATTATAAATATTGGAAAAAGGTACTAATCGCACATACTATTTTTCTAATAAAAATTTATTATAAAAAAAAAATCACCAAAATTTCAATAATTTATTTACATTTCATTACATACTATATATGCATAAACCTAATATTAAAATTGAAAAAAACTGGAATATCCGTAAACATTGAAAAATTGTAATATAAAAATATCCAGATGTAAATTATTAGTAAAATTTTGTACGCGCAGACAAATACGCTAATCTACGTCAACATTTCAATACAATACTATATCAGTGCAAATATTCTTCAATAGTACAAATTCAATGACAAACAATAAATAATTCGTTGTTACTAAATAGAGTATTATATTGAAGGAGAACATAGATTCTATCTATTTACATTAAATTTTGATCAGTTAACGTAAGGTATGTAATATTATATTGAAAAATTAATTTAAATCTTAATATACATATATTTATAATGATATGAAAAAATGCAATGTCTCATTTATTCTCCCATCACATCTTCATATTGTTTCCTAAAGCAGTCACCGACAGGGAAGAAGTCCCAACACCTTTGTTGATACATATTCCACACAAATGTTTCTTGACCTATGAAAATTACAGAAAATAACATTATTTTTCATCGAGACTAATGATAAACCCAATATAAACATATTGAATGAATTACCTGTATATTCTGTATCCGGTTTATTAATCAAATGCATAAGGAAGAACATGTAATTTGCTAAATTATGTTCTCTAGCAACATGAGTGTCGAAACCGTGCGGCACCTGAAAACGATACGTTTATATAACATTATTTTTTAAAACTTAAATATGTATAACATCTTTCTACAATTATAATACCTTATCAAAGTAATCTTTTCCAATGCCACATATGAAGCAACTATTGTCCATATCCTCTTTCACAGACTCCAACTGATCACGAAGCTCACCAAACGCGTCAATAATCAAACCTAGGACATTAATTAGAAATTATATTTAGTATCTACTCATTGTGTATGACGAATAGCATTTTATTTCAATGTAAAGCACCTTGAATAATAGCTAAGAGAATAACAATTACGAAGAAGAAGAATGTAATGTCAAACATAATTCTGTAGACTTCATAGTCGTCACCATCTGGATCTCCAATTTCGTCACCAATACCACCGCCTGCTCTAACACCTTTGTACAGATGGAATACAAAGCACTGAAAATAAAATGAATAAAATAAATATCGCATAAAAATACGTTTCTCATATTGAATAAAATCAGCTCACCGTTAACATGTCATGACATTTTTTATCGACTTGTTCGTCTTCTTCACTAACATAAAACTTTCTGAAGAAGTTGAAAGCTATAACGGTATAGATATATACAATAATTGTCAACAACATCACCGTCAATATAAGCTATTTAAAAAAAAATTAAATATTAATAACAGGATAAAATATAATGATTTAATTTAATTTATCAATAACAACCTGTTTGCCGTTGTGGGTTACAGATTGCAGAATGGTTCTTAGCGTTTTGAAGCCTACGGCCACGTCGAGCAAATGGGCGGCGAAGAAGAAATTATTGAAATTTCCCATGACCGAAAACGTGAAATACCACAGGGAGTACAAGAACGAGTTGTCTGTTATTGTGACACCAGCTTTCCACACTTGATATCTCCAATCGATATTTACAATACTGAAACGAAAATATAAACAAAATCATATAAAACATTTGTGTCACATTTATAATATTAAAATGGAATAAAACGTACAAATGTATGAGACCGCTGCCTTCTTCTTCTTGTGACGAAAATGACGTTTTCTCCATACCCAAGAGATTAGATATCGAATCGAAGTCGTATGTCTCGGAATATTTCTGGCGTACTTTCTTCTTGACGAATTTATCCCAATAGTTAACCGGAAACGATCTGAGTAAAATTATTTAATTAATTACAATTGTAATACAATAAATTTGTGCTAAATGTATTCGTGATAAATTACTTTGCACTGATGACCAATTTATCCCAATGACTCTTGATATCGTCATCCTCTGGTTGTTCTGCCACGTACAAGCCGTCAAACTCCAATCGTCTAGCAATTTCTTTTTCACGCTTGAATATAGCCAAAGGAACCTATGAAGCAAAAAAATTGCATTAAAAATCATGTATAATTGTTGTGTCTTTCTCTCCGAGCGACATTGTGATATATCTCTTTGATTAGAATATTTATATTAGGGTCCGTTGTAGCTAAGCCAGTTGTTTTTCCTTACACATTTTTATATAAGTTGTAAAATTTAATGGTTGTGAGCAGAACCTATTTTGGGGAGAGACTAGGAGGCAACTGCTCCAGGCGTCGCAATGTTAGGGGCCTCAACTTGGCAACTCAGAATGTGTGACAAAAAATAAGGGGAAGGCAAAGCGAAACAAAATTTAAAAAGATTTCATGGAGGGAACACGTCAAGAATACTAAAGTCAAACTCTACGTGACCCTCATCAGGGCCCATCCTAACATACGGATCTGAATGTTGGGCTTTGACAAAACAAGATGAGTGATAACTGTATATTCTAGAGAGGAGAATTCTGAGATGAATATTTGGAGCCGTATTCGACATCGGGGAATGACGTTTCCGATGCACCAAGAAGCTGTACCGACTATACAAGGATATCCCGGTCACAGCTGTCGTCAGAGTGGCCTGACTCCGGTGGGCCGGCCATTGAGGTGGCAATAAGTGATCATGCATCATAATTTGTGAAACCAAAATTATTGTATTATTGATAAATGTTGAGTAGAACCGAATTTTTTGCATGACTTAACACGTTATACCTTGAGATGATAATAAGCAATAAGCATCGCCAGTGAGCACAACGAGTGTAGCAAAGCAGCCAGTCGCATAACATGTTCCATGTAGAAGAAATCTTCATCGACATGCACTAATTCTATAGGATCTTCTTCTTCTGCGCTACTATTTTCACCGCTACCCCCTAGAAATTATTATATACAAATAAATAATTATCAAATGTGGATTTTCATGATTAAAATTAATATCTAACCGTCGCCCGATCCCGAACCAGAACCGGATCCTGATCCAGAGCCCGATCCGCCTATCAACTCGGCCAGAGAATCACCGCTGCCTTCGGTATCATCGTCCTCGCCCAACGTTGTCACCTAATAAATTGCACAATTCATAAAATAATGTTCTTGACTACATCATAACAATGTTATTACCTTATAAAACAGTAGCATGAAATTAATACAGAAAGCCAAAACGAGTGCGACATATTTCAGATTGTAGAAGTTGCGTGCCAAGAAGGAGACAGCTCTATGCGTGTATTGCGAAAAATCCATTTGCGATATTGCCGACGGTTGTGGTATGGTGACCTGTGTATTTTAATAACGCCATGTTTATTTAACATACAATTTTAAATTGATATAATTTAATAAATTACATACCTTCTTGCTTTCGGCTTCAATTGCGGACATAGCAGCTTGTTGTGCTTGCTGTGCTTCACTGCGTTCTATTGCCTGACGTTTTGCAGCTTCGCCGCTGAAATATAAATACAATTATTTAATAATCATGAATTATAAAATAAAAACAACATATTTAAATTACTTACCCGAGAAGATCGATCAACGACGGAGGTGGCGGTTCGGTTGATCCGTCTTCTAACACAACACCATCGCTTCCCTCTTCCATAGATGTTTCGCCTTCTTCTCCAGACGATGTCGGCGATAAATTGGGTGATTCGTGCGGTTGTACTTTTAACCTACGACACAATATATCATCTTGAGCAAATGTAGAATCAATAAATAAAAATATTTTCGGATTATATTCTCACTGTCCGTTGTCTTCTTTAGAAATATCCAAACCGAATGCCGATACTTGCATATTTTGACCGGTATCATCAGGAGCAGCCGGTAAAGCAGGAAGATGCTTGGTTGGACCTAATTTATCAAAATATTATTTAGCGATCACTTTTAAATTAAATTATTTTTTAAATGAAATTTCATCGAAATAAATAAACATAAAAAAATAAGCAAAACAGTGATGAGCCAATTATGTTTTCTATACTAAATGGTTAAATAATTATTTAATTTCAGGCCAAGAACAACTTATATCGTTTAGAATCTACGTAGCTAATCACTGTTAATGAATGATGTATAGAAAAATTGCATGAAAAGTATAGTGAGAGTAAAGTTTACAAATAATGCACATAAATTTTCAAAATTTATAAAGAAATAATTGTTCCTCACAAAGCCATAGAGATTAATTACAATTGAATCGATTCAAATTATATTTATAATCAGGCAACTATATATCTGTTTTATCGAAAGCTGATAAAAAATATCGTTCATAAAATAAATCTAAGCTAAGAAGAAACATTCTTTTGCGAGAGCTTGTTAATGTTGCAAATAATAAAACGTGCTTTTGAAGAAAATATCTACACTTGCTGCAGTAGCCATATATCCGATAACGTTTTGATAATATTAGTTAAATTGTTACCAGAACCAGAAGAGCAGAATAACTGAAGCTTTCATCGTGCATTGATTTAAATTTTATATGTAAACCTTACTTTGTTTGTTAGAGCGTATCTTGAACTGACCAATTTTTTCTTCTTCCGAGACTTCAACGACGGGCTCCTCTACGTGTGGTCCACGCATCAATCCAAGCAAAACTCCAAAGATGTATCTATACAATGAAATAGAAAACGAGAATAACAAAAAATATACAAGTGCATTTAAAAATTATATACAACACATACATATATACACTGTATCCATATTGTAAGCAAAAACATGATTGAAAAAATATTATAGTCATATAAATGTATTTATTTATTAATATAAATATTAAGGTATTTATGCTATAATATTTTATTCGTACCTGATTACAACCGATATACTATAGCCAAAGTAATAGAACACATAGAAGATCATTTTGAAAAATCCGATAAAAATTTCGGCAGGAGACATTTGTTGCAAATCCGCCATTCTTTGTTTGATATTCGCCGGCGACATCATGGCAAAGAAGAAGTAAATACCGTCTTTACACGCTTGAATACTGCGTCTGATAGGATCCTTCGCTGCCCTGAAAATCATATGAATTGCTTATAAATAATTAAATTCTTCAATATTTTTACAAATAATAGAAGTGTAATACCGTTCTTCGTCTTCTTCGCTAATATATCCAGTATATGCAGCTTCTCTATTCCTAGGACCGCTGCCTGATTCTTCCTGTGCCATTAAATCTGAAGCGTGGGTCATTTCAAAGATGGCATCTTCGCAGAAGTTTACAAAGGCTTCTAATTTTTCCTTGTCACCTCCTTCAGTTACAATACTGTAGAAGAATGCTCGTTTAGATTCCTAGAACGAAAGATCAAATGTAATAAAAAAAATGTATTAAACGAAGCATAAAAAAAAATTCATTGACACCTTGATCTGCGGCTTTTCCCATTGTTCAATATTCGATTCCTTAATCTCAAAGTAAACACGCTCAATCCTCTTTGCTCCGCCCATAATTTCAATACGTCCCAAAAACGGTTCGAAATAATTCAATACCGATCCGGCAGTTTCCAAAAAGCGAGCCAATCTACAATATAAAAATATATCAGATCATCCAATCGATACTAATTTAAGCTTCTAAATAATAATTACCTCGGTTCATTGGGCATATGTTCAGAAAGATTGGTAAGTAGAACGGCCAAATTGAAACCAATTTCTTTAGCGGGTTCGTGGAATCGATCGCAAAATCCGACGTAATCAATTTTACCGTCGTGATTCGTCTCGCAGCACATCAGAAGGAAATTGATTTCCTCGCTGCAATTTATCGCACATATAATATTACTCGTAATAAATTTTATTTCACTTATTTATTAAAATATAATTACGGCGTATAACTCTTCTGTTGTTCCATTTTTTCCCTGAAATCTTTGGGCAATACCCAACCGTCGTTGTTTCCGTCTATTTCCATGAAATTGGGACTGGATGTTAAATCTTTCAATTTCAAGAACATATCAAAATATTTCAGAATCAATTCAACGTTGGAAGCCGATTCTACTAAGGTATCCACCATCTGTTTACCGATAGTTCCTAAAATAATTTAATTATATTTGATAAAAATTCATTATAAATTAACATAGTGATGAAAATTTATTTATACCATTTACTACATTTCCTTCAAGCATAGATAACATCATCGTAATCATGTCCTTTTGTAAATTGAGCAATTCTTTGAGTAAATCGACTTGAGAAGAATGCTTCGACAATTTATCTTGCATGTGAGAGAACAAGAAAAGGAAACCACCGACTGCGTCCCACAATCTGATAAATAAATAAATTACATAACACATATAGATATATTATATTTATAACATTCGTTGACTGAAAATAACCTGGAATGTGCGAGTGCCTGTTGATTTTGAGTACAAGGTCCTTGAATTACTTCAGTGAGCGTATTGAACACTTGACTGGCGACTCCGATGGCTTTAAAGAAATTGGCTTTTCCGGCCGGATCAATCAATTCCTGCGACGACATTATGATAATTTAAAAAATATATGAAAATAAATTATTAATGATTTAATAAATAATTAACCTTGCTAGAGTAATGCCAGTAGAAGTCCATAATGGATTCTTGAAGTCTTAGCAGATAATCTACGGTACAGATGACCACGTTAACTGTTGTCGTATTACCGGCCTGAGTTCTCAAATAATTCTGCCATTCTATTAACGATCAGAATAAAACGGTAAGTTTATTGTAAATTTTTTTATAATGAATTTATTGTAATGTAGATTAACCTAGATTGTGCCCTTCACAGGTCAATTGGATGAAACGAAATAGGGCGCAGGTGAATTCTGCATCATGCATGTTTTTCTCTCCAGCGGCGCCTTCCAATCCGACGCCCAATCCTATTACAACCATTTAATTAGTCAACAATCACTTTGTATTGATTAATATTTTACAAAGTAGACGAACCTTCGGCCTTTGTATTTCTTTCAAACGCATCCAAATCCAGCACTGAGCAAGAATTCATTAAACCAGCAATGGACGTGAAAAATCCTACATCTTTCTTCTCCTTCAGATGATTCAACATGCCCTTGATTATTAAAAAAATACAATATTATAATCAATCGTTAACAATGATGATATATAAATAAAAATTAATATAAATATGAACCATTTGAATTTCAATGTTTCCTCCACGCAAAACGCTGATTCCCAATTCAAGCGTTTTCATGACCATGTCACTAGGAACGCCTTTCGATGCGGAAATATGCAGAAGCACCATTTCGGCAACGCCGCGGTTAGCTAATCGGGCTTGATGGAAGAGTAATTTTTGTTTCTCCATTTCTTGCTCCTGCATAAATATAATAAAATATTATTTATCCAATAAATTGAATTAAATGTTCAATATAATTCGACATCACCATTAACTTATTCATTGTCCTCTTGGGTAAGCAATTTTTTTATATTTAACATATCAATTTATAATGCAATCTCTCAATATAGAAAATAATTACAATGGAAATTTTTTGATTACATACATGAATACTAGCTCCTCCTTCTTCTTCTCCTCCCTCACCTTCGCCTTCGCCATCGCCTTCTTCTTCCTCTTCTCCGCATGATTTTGCGACAATGAATGCGTATGACATATACAAAGGATCTTCCTAAAAAATTAATATGAATAATGTTTAATTGCGCAAAATAAAATTATTTATCGATCGATTGAAACAAATTATTAACCTGCAATGCACCAGATCGTTCAGTCATGGCTCCTCTGCAGAATGTTGTAACCAATTGGGTCAGAGGATCAGGTTTGCCTTCTTCTTCCTCCGCTTCTGCTTTTTTCAATTCGGAATCTTCGAAAGATTGCTGTTAAAAATTAATAAACAATCAAAGCGACGTTTAAATTTAAACAAGAATATTTAATAATACTTACGGTGAGATCTTCGATCATGACCTCCTGCCCAACGTTTTCCTCTTGAAGCCATAACTCATAATAAGTTCTGCAGAATATGTTACACGCCCGATGCCTGATATCATAAAATAATTTGTATTAAAATTTAATCCGATTCAATTCAAACACGTCGTAATATTCAAACCACTAATACCTGCTCAATTTATAGAGCGGTGTTGATCGGAGACAATCGATTGCGGCGCGTTTCCTCGCAGCGCACAACAAACGGCTCCATTTAGACCTTTTCAGCTGCGGCTTGGAAGCCTTCAAGTTTGCAGCACAGAAAATAACATCCATGCAAATTGTTAGTAAATAAAGGAAAAAAAAAATGTTATAACATTATTGTTGTACGTACATCATTTTTCTATTCGATCACAAAATAATATAAAAAAGCACAAAAAAATTTGAATTGCACACATTGTTAATTAAAAAAATTAAAAATAAACCTCCAATGCTTAATTTTGCCGAGTTTCTAATATCAACAAGACCCGAACAATATTGATGCAAAGCTAGCTGCTTACTTCACATACCAAAGCTCTCGGTAATATTTATATGTATGTAAATAAATTCAGGCAGGTGTTATAAATTTGTTTTTGACAATCGCATGCAACACAAATCAACATCACTTGTATAACTAAAAATAATAAAAAAAAGAATAGACCTTGTGAGAGAGTGCAAAGGAAGGTGCCTGAAGCAAGCAATGACAGCTCGCTTCCTCTGGATTGAGACGACGCTCCTGTAAACATTCTTGCTCTGCTGCTGTGGATGGTCAATCTGGACCAGACCGCAAAACAAAATCGTCATTCTTATGTATTCATTCATATTTTTTAACAACGAACTTAATACAAACAATTAATTATGCACCTTTGCACTCAAATATAAAAATTTAATATATTGAACAAATCTCTTATTTTCAATGATAATAATTAATATAATTACGGTTGTGTATGTAAATGTGCAAAAATGATCATGTGCTGGATTTAAGTGCAATATTTTTTATTGTTATTAATTTAACATTGGAGTGAAGATTCTATTCATATTTTTAAAATATCTTATTTAATAGTTTTAAGTACTGATGCAATTCAAATGTAAAATAAAATATAAATAAATGCAAAATAACAAAAAAATATTACATGAAATTCGAAAAGAATATTTAATAAACGATTTTATTAATCAATGGATGATCTAACCATATGTAGACCGAAAAGCACTTTGCTCATTGCCACAATCCGCTCCACGGTCTCATCGATCTGCTTTGTTTTATCAATGGTTTCATTACCGACGACAGCGACCTCCTTTTTACTACCCAATTTACTGTATAAGTAATGTTGCCAAGACATCTCGTCGGCAGGATCAATTTTATCCGGAAGTGTTAATTGCGTTCTCGCAAAATCGATAACATCCGTTTCGGTGATTTTCTATAAATGATGTTTTAATTATTTTAAAATAAATAAAATATATGTAAATAAATAATACTATGTATAATACGGAACCTTTAGATAGCGATCCTTGCAATGTTGCACCAATTCTTGTTCACGTCCAGCAAATAGATTGAGGCCGACGGGCAATAGACGTTTCAAACAAGCCACCATCAAGGAGGCTTGTACTTCCTTGTCTTTGTCGCGTTTCTTATCACGATGCTTTTTCTTTTTCTAAAATACAAACGTTATATTACACAAAAAAATGAGCTTTTAAATCAAATAAAGTCGTAATTGAACAAACAATTTTTCCGCCTCCAGATGGTGCACCGTCGGAGATAACTGCAGATCTTCTGGTAGCAGTTGGCATAATCAATGTCTAAAAATATTAAAATCAAATTAAATAACGATATCAATGATAAAAATGTTATATACAAAATTCATATGTACCATATTATCGATTTCATTAGCGGAAATAAAGTTCTGTTCTTCTTTCAAGAAATACTGACTCTTTGACCAAATATTGAAAATGTCAGCTACATAATTATACAACTCTTCAGCCTCTGTAAAATAAATATTTAATATATTATTCGGTTGCACATAAAAAATATTTATTACGTAATAATTTACCTGGTACCATATTACGAAGCCAGTGATTCCTTTGAAGATCAACATATTTAATAAGAAGAGGATAAAACGAGTAAATATCTCTCACTAATAACTGCCAATCTTCTTGTATTTGAGATTCAATTTGAGATGTATCATCAGTCGAAGACTGCAAGCAATTAATGAGAACTCAGATTCAGAATATTTGTGTACAATCGATATTTATGAAATATTAAATGAATACCTTAATAAAACCACGCAAGCTTTCTTCCTTGTGGAACATGTTCTCCGTTCGTCGCCTAACACGTTCTACGAGAGGCAAGAATGGATCCCTCAATAATTCTTCTCCACTATTGATGATGATCTGTTGAGTGTATGCGGCGATACGTGTCATCCAGGGAGCCGTTTCATTTCCGATATTTTTCTTTATCATTTTTAATGTGTTCTTCAATAATTGATTCATATGATCAGCCGTTACCATAGTTACATGATTACTGAACAAAAAAAATAATATAAATGAATCATAAATAAAGAATTATTACAAAAAATAACATTGAGAATGTACCCGGCAGATGGAGTGACGTTATCTGGACCTTGTGCCCACCAAAATGGTAAATAAGAACATAATAACGGCATTATAACGTCAATTATATGCGGACATTCATTATATGTTTTTTCCGAATCTGCAAATTGGTCGACTTCAGATAAAATTGCCTCCAGCGTTGGCATCGATGATTCCATTCTCGTCATTACATCTGAAATAAATAATTTATAAAAACTTTCACATCGAAACATAAGTAATTAATTAATAGAATTTAAAACCTTGTGCTTCTAACGAATGATCAGCTATTCTATTCAATAGAGAGAATTGATTGTGTTTATTTAAATGAGGTTCCAAGAATGCTACAGGAAACGTGGAACTGAACGCCCCTAGACAGGATCCCTGTAAAATAAATTGTAATTTATTCAAACAATCAAATTAAATCCTAATATTATATTCTATTATTTTACAAACCAAGGCAGGTTTATTCCTATCGATCTCGGTTTTCAAATATTTACGATCGTGCGTCAATGTTGCATCCGTTCCCAAGGTATATAGTGAAGCTAACATTTTATAAGATGCCACCTGTATCTCATCAACTAAAATTTAATTTAAATAATATAAAACATTTGAAAATGATATAAAATACTATAATTCATTTTTGCTAAATACAACATACGTAAAAGATCACTTCCGTATTCGCAAGCAGCTAGATGATCAAACATAGCAGTTAAAACTGGCAATACCACGCTATTGATGTAGAATAGAGAAGTACACGTCTTAAGATGCGTTCCACGAAGCAGATTGTATTTGCCCTACAAATATTTAAACATAAATGTATTGATGAAATATATTACATTAATTACAATTGATAAATTAAATTACTTCTTGTAAGTTGAGAATAGTATGACCAAGATCGTCTGCAGTATTATTGAAGAACGTAAGCATAGACGTTCTGATAAATTCTGGGCAATTCTTAACTAACGATTTGGCATCTATTCCTTTTACCAATACTTGAAGACAACGAACAGATATTCGCACATCGGCACCAAATGCAGCCAACCTAATAAAAATTAATATTGAATAAATATGAACACATTAGATATTATAACGTGAGTAAGAGAGGATTACCTAGATCTTAAGAGACTGGCTAATTTACAAAACAGAGCGGCGACCATCTCTTTTTCTTTAAGACTGGCAGCTCCGATATTGTTTGTCGCAGTCGCGACTGCAATAAAATAATTTCTATGTGTCGAAAAATATTTTTCCATCAATGGCAAAATAACCTAAATAAATAAATAAAGATTAATCGCATATTAATACACAATGCTTAATAATCAATTCAATTTTATATTACTTTCGAGAAGAATTTAATATCCCGAGTGCTAGTCTTGAATGATGTGCGTCTACTGAACGTTGTAGAAGGTTTCAGCAGTTTCATATTGATAGTAGCACGATCCAAATACTGTATAAGCTTTTCCAAAAGAGAATATGCAAAACGCAGTTCGACGGCAACACCAGCAGCCGCTTGTTCCGTGTCCGATTGCCCGGCGCGTGATGGCCTTGATAATAAATAAAATTATAAATATATGTTGAATTAAATGATATGTATTCATAAAATTAAAATACCTATGCAACTTATATCCTTGATACTGCAGATATTTAAGGAATTCTTGAGATCGTTCTCGATCCTTCTTCTTTTCCTTATCGGTCAACAAATCGTACGGAACGAGTTGCGGATGAATACCTCCTGAAATTTTACAATTTTAAAAATTGCATTGGAATCAAAGCATTTGTTGGGTAAAATAATTTAACACGATTATATTACCTCCGTTTACAATGAGCTCTTCTCTCTTCTTCTTCGCCCAAATGTCATGTGCATTTTCAGCTAATCTCTCAGCCATATTTTGCATTTCTCTGGACAATGTCAAATTTGTCATATCCACGGGATGCGGATTATAATTAAACGGAGTAGCTGAATCAACCTGTGACATATTATAATGTTACATTTCGAATAAAATGATAATTGGGACAACGTAAAACTTTTGTATTCGTTAAATTCAATTAAAATTATTGTAATAACTGATAAAAAATAAAATACTTACTATTGGTTGACCATCTGATTGCTGTGGTCATTTACAGTCATAATTTTGTCAGGATAGGATGAAAGCAGTGATGAAAAAACAACATAGAAATTGATTTGAAAAAAAAAACATAAAGCAAACACACATACATAAACCTAAATGTTGGGACGACAATATTTATTACAAGGGTGGATATAGAGTTCTAGTCAGCAAATTAATTCTCACGGCTACTCCAATTCCATTTTGATTGAATTACTATAATTAATTCTGACTATAACTCTTACTTAATATGTACAATTATAAAATTTGTAAGAGTGCTAATGAAATTCTATTAGTTTTAATAATTATTTCAATACTGGACGAAATACATATTAAGGATTTGACAGATCACACATGGCTAATTTATACATCTATTATTTAAGGATCAATAAAATACATTTTTAATAATATAATTATTTTAGAAGTTGTGGGCCAAGGTAAAAATGGAAATTTTTACAAATTTTTAATCAATTGTTAATAAAAAAAATATTACGGTTCATTTAAAATTTAAATAATTATTCTTTACTTGGGGAGTTATTTCATTTTAATATGGATAAATTAAAGGGCCACAAAAATGATATATTTTATTATAGTGGGGTGTAACCTAATTTATATTAAAAAATCTAACCAAATTGCTCTTAGATTGACGACGCATAGAACTGCGATTAGAAGTTGGGATATCAACTTCAGAATGTTCGACTGACCATCCGATAGCCAATAGTGCCTTCAGAGACTCTCTAACTGGTTCTTTATAACGTTCTTTTTCCTGTAAATTATATTTTGATTTTAATTATAATTAAAAAATATACAATCTAAACATTTTTCATTATAAATATATATTTACATAATCATTCAACATATTGTATGGTTTAAGCCGAGGATGAGCTTTTTGTGATTCAGATCTTTGTTCACCATACACCCAACTATTCTCCAATTTTCTGTGAAAAGTATAAAATAATATAATATCCATATATGTAATGTGGTGAATTATATTTAAAAAATAATGCATATATACCTCGACGCCCATGCATCATGATAGTGCTCTGAAAACTTTTGCACAATCGTATTCAAATCATTGTTCAATGCTACAGAACTGGTATTGATAGGCTGGGGATCATATTGAGGATTATCTGGTCCACCTGAAAACATTATTTATTTAGAATTTCGACTTCATAAATCATAACATTATAAAATATTACCCGTCGGAGATTCTTTTCCATAAAACTCATCGTCGTAATTTTTAGACAATGAATAATCCGGTGGAAGAGCGCATCCTTAAAATAAAATTAATATATCATATGTATTTAATAATGAATAAATATTTGTAATTATTTATATAACATACCGATTGCAGTCAAGCAAGGCAGAGCTTTGCCAAAGAGTTCAGGATCGTAATCCATTTTACTCAATGAATCGAAAATGTTACTGAAAAGCATCATTGTTAATCGCTTTTCTTCATCGGAAGATGCGCCATATAAACCGTGTCCGGAAGAAGTACCATAATATTTGGCACATCTTTCGTAATGCAATGTTAACAACTAAAAATATATAAAATAATTAGAATAGAAAAAGCCACATTATAGATAAAATTATATAGAAATGAAAGTTTACACGGAGAGCAACTGTAGTGTACTCTGACAATTTTGAAACATCGACTGTTAATTTCCTTAAGAGCTTCAATAACATAGCAGGTTGCATCTGAGATGTGAGAGCGACAAGAAAATCTGATACAGCTTCTCGCTGACCTTTGGTAAGCATTCGGTTCTTGGATAATCTGTTAAAAAATAATTATTTAAAATTATAATTAGTAAAAAATAATATGTAGTTACAGATTTAAATTAAAACCTGTAAACTGTATGTAATGTAGCATCGAGAAGACTGGCATAATTTTCAGCTTCACTATAAAATCTTGAATGCGTAATGAGAAGTGGTAATATAGAATTTCCAATGTAACGGTTCATAGAAAGAGCCATATCTGATTCAGAGCCATCATTCTAAAAAAAACATTTACATATATGAAAACACTCATATCATTTCAAAAAGATTTTAAATTATAAAACATACTCTATCGAGCATCGTAGCTGCTCGTAAATCTGGTAAAAATGCTTCTTCTAAAATTCTAAAGAACAAATCTTGAGTTTCTATTCCATAAACCCGTTCCAAGAATAATACTATACTCTGTTTATGTCCAGGAATTAATCCGGATGGCATATCTATAATCGGTGAAATAAAAATGTTATGTTTTCAACTATCTACAATATTTTTTTTACAAGGATGCAGTATATTACCAGATTTCGGTCTCTCTTCTCCTGCAGCTGGATTTAACAAAGTGAATCTGAGACTTAAAACACCTTGTAAATCTTCGAGAGGTACCAATGATCTTAAGATAGCACGTGCTCTGAGAGATTCATTCTTTCCTTGTGCAATTACACTGGAATCTGGAGCACATCTTCCAAGTAAATCTACTAGTGTACAATAGAAGCAAAGTATAGCAGCTCCAGTATCAATGTAATCCTCGTCTTCCTCCGATTCTGGCAAAGGATGGCTGAACTGCATTATCTATAAAAACAATTTTCATACTTATCTATACTGTTAAAGTATTACGTTTTATTTTATGTAGAATATTTACTAACACTGATCGTTCCATCGGTGTTTCCTTCGACCTCGGCAATTTTTCGTCGGTCTGCGATTCTCTCTGACATTGTATTCGCATCGACGATAGCCCGAAGAAGACCTTCACCTTCTCCACGCAATGCAGGGCCAAGACATTCAGGGCGACGGATCAAAAGACGAATTACCAAATTGGCATTTTCTTCAACACTTTCACCATTTACCTATGAATAAAATAATAATCACTAAAGTAATCCATATGAAGCATCGGTTAAATTATATTTTATTTACTTACCCATACACAAAACCTCAGAAAATCTAAATATCTTTCACCTTCAACGGGATCCCAACCCAAATCAGGATATCCTTTTTCTATGAGCTCAGAATTTGATTGCAATCCGCATCGCGATAAATAAATTGCTATCTTTTCTA